>PPHD01000078.1:0-24962 GCA_002909625.1 Bambusicola thoracicus
AGTGCGTCACCACCCTCTGGGTGAAAAACCTTCTTCCTACTATCTAACCTAAACTTTCTGTATTTCAGTTTAAGATCATTCTCCCTTGCCCTATCATCTATCCACCCTTGTATAAACAGCCATTCCCCTTCCTGTTTATATGCTCCCTTAAAGTACTGGAAGGCCAGCCTGGTAGGAGAAACAGTTTTCATAATGGAAGTCAGTAGATGCAAGTTTTCTGCAAAAGATTGACAACTTTCTACTTTTCAATCCTTTTTGATCCTTGTAGTGGATTTTTAAAGGGTTTCAGTTGGTGAGTTTATGAACTACATGGGAAGTTATTTTTTTCTTTATGCGGAACTGTAAAAAGAGTACATCAGCTTCACAGATGACTTCTTAAAACAAGTAATTTATTTGCAGTATTCTTAGTGACAGTGGCTTGTCCAATATAGAAACCCAGCAGTTATGAAATCGATTTGAGCCATTCTTTCGTTTCCAGTGGATGTGTACCTTTTATTTGGGATTTCTAAGGCTTTCAGAGGTAATAGACAGTGCTTTGCTGTCAATATTTTCCCCCAGTATCATGTAAATATTTCATTTGGTGATTGATTTTTTTTTTTTGTATACTGTTTCAGTGCTGATAATTGCATATGGTGGGCTTGTCCAAGAAAGAGCTTGATTAGATTTAATCTCAAGAGCATTGTTTTTATATTTTTGTATGTGTTATCTTAACAGGCTTTGCTTCACTGAAGGATAAACCTGGGGGACGCTGGGGCTTAGGGAAGTGAGTCACATTCAGTTTTGGAATGTACAGCAAAGGGAAAAGCTTTCTCAAGAGCCTGTTATGCTGTCTGTCCAGCTTTACAATGCACTGCAAAGCTTGTCTTTTGTTATTTAAGGCTCATGTGCCATGAAAGTTATCATACATGGTTGATAACAGGAAGCTGAGCACAATGCTTTCATTCAGCTGAAAGATTTTGCAAATGTCATCAGCTGGGAAAGGAAATTGTCTCCATGTGGTCTTAGTTAAGTCTGAGATAGAACTGTTTTCTTTTTTATTCTTACTTGTGCATTGTACAGAAGACACAGAGCATAAAGCAGCATTTCGTATGTATTTTCCAATGAACACCAAAAACAAATCAATAACTTAATATTTGCTTTCTTATTTCTGAATTAGTTTAACAGAATAGCTTGTGTGTGCAAATCTTGCTGTTCCTACATAGTAATCCAGTTTGCATTGCACCACCTTGGAGATCCCTGGATGGACTTCCAAAAACTTCAAGTTTGATGTAGTGAAAGATAATGCAAACATGGCTTCCTCATCTTCAGTATTCAGGCTTGCTTCTACCCTTTGGTGTAGACATTTGTAGATTTCATAGTGGTTCTTCAGCACTGTATTATGTATGTGTGTACTGCACAAACAGGTGTTTAGGATAGAATTAGCTAATTTATTAGTTAAATGTCAGTTATAATAACAGTGAAGAGAAAATCTTGACTTAGCAACCTATATGGAAGGCTAGTGCTTAATTGGGTTGCTCAGCTAACGCCAATCACTTTACCTTTGATCTCACTTTAGCCCTTTTTAGTTAGCCTCTCTACTCTATTAGTGCCATTACAGAGCTGTTCTGTGTATTTTTGGTGTTAATTCTCTAATAGATGATCTTACTTAAGTCATGCGTAAGCCTCGTGGTTGAAACTAATGAACTGTAGACCTATGGATGTAAAATTTGTATATGGATCCTTCATAGCTGGTAGCTATGAAAACCAGCAACATCTCTGAGTTATTTCTTAGGAATATTTATGCTTTTATAGACAGGCAATGGTTGAAGTAATATCAAACATGAATGACTAGGCTTTTGATCTTTTGTTAAATGGACATCCAGATACACTTGCAAAAGAGGGACAAGGACATGAGCTCTACTGCTGCGATTGGCCCAGAGGACTGTGGAGTCAGTTCTCATTTGTTTTATTCCCATCTTTTGACCATTTGTTTTATTGTTGAGATATAACCACTTCCCCACACTTTCCATTGGAAGCAGTGTGGGTTCTGTGTGTCGTTTGCCAATGCACACGGTGGGTTGCTTTTTGGATTTCTCATTGCCTGCTAATGTTAGGCAGGTGAAGATAGTGTGATTAGATTAGGTTTGTGCTCCAGTGAGGGAGTTGGTGAAATAGCCTGTTGTCTGTGGCCATGGTTCCTCATTTCTTCTGAAATGCGTTGTGCGAGGAAGTGACGTTTGTGTGTGGGCTCTTTTTATTGCTTTTCATCCCCAGCATTGTGGGGGGATGCACGCCTGAGGGACTAGAAATGCTCTGCCAACTGTGGACTTGTCTGCTGCTGGAGTGTGTGATCACCTTTCAGTAATGGTGGTCATTCTATTGTTGTGTTTGGGTTGGATGGGTATTTTAAATATCTCACTGACCTGAACACCTTCCCAATAATATTTCACATTGTGCAGAAGGAGCATGGATTTTATTGTGTTTTGAAAATAATAGCTGTAAACTATTGGAATCTAATAACCTGAGATGCCTTTTTAAGGACTAAAACATGATTACTTCAAAAGCCACAAAGTAGCTTTGCACTGCCGGTTCTCAGAGCTCAGCAAATTCTATATAGTGTCTGAATTATTAATGGAGATAAACTGGAAGAGAAGGCACTGTAGCCTTATCAGTCCGAAGCAGGCAGTAGTTGGTTGGTTCTGCAGAGGAAGGCAGCTCCTCTTGAAGCTATGAGTGAACAGGTGCTTGGGGAGGAACCCTATGGTGAGAATGGCTTGTGTCAGTACGCGCGGAAGATGACTGCCTGTTTTGGACATTTAGGTAAACCAAATAAGATGTGCATGTAGCTTTTTTGGTGTGCGTTATGTCAAGGAACTGTTCTGTCAAGCTTATAGTGGATAGCTGAGTGTCTGTCACCCTGTAAGCTATTTGTTTGTGCCAAGGGTGGAAAACCAAGCTGCATGCATGGCGTCATTGTGCAAGAAGTGGAAAGCTTTTGTTTCCTTTCTGTGCGAGAACTCAGTCTTTTACTTTCCCTCTTGCTGTTCTCTTTATCTGAAAGTGTTATTTGGGGCTGTCTACCTCTGTACGTGGTGTGTTATCCTCTGAAGTGGTACGAGGAGGGAAAAGGAAGATTTCTTTTTGTTTTACCTTATTTTCTGTGTTTTTATTTCTGTTTTTCCTTTGCAGGTAGGCTTTGCTGAGCTACGATGATTGACTGATGTATTTTTGTTTGTTTTTCAGTACAAGAATAAAATCGCACTGAAATCTATCAGCAGGAAGTTTAATTGTGATGACAAAAGCTACTGAAGACAGCACATTGCTGTCTTTTACTGAGCTAAATGACCGGTTTAACTCTGAACGTAGCTCAGATGGGAGGGCTCTCTTTCAGCTATTTTAGCCCTTGGTCTCTAATTTTTGCTGTTATTCAGCAGAATCCTATAGCAGGTGCTTGCTATTTGTTGTGCTATTTATCTACTGATTGCAGTCAAAGTTTGCTGTTACCTCTGTTCCAGTAACATTCGTAGAGTAGTCTAATCCTGGCTGTGTATTTTTGCCCCAGGGCAGCCTGTTGTTTCGGCAAAGTGAGGCAGGGTTGAACAGGAAATGGTCTAGAGATGAAAGGAAACATTTATAATTAAAATATTTATAAAACTAGTAATGAGATCAAATATTTACAGTAACTAATTTGCCTAATTTCTGTCTCATATCCAGTCCCCTGAGAAATGTCAGTCTGAAAAGTGATGGTACGTGCAGCTGTGCTCTGTGAAGACTCGGGCCCCAGCACTGAGTGCTCGGAGGAGGCATGGCTTTGAATTGGCAGTCATTTTAGAATATTTTAATACTTGGCAGATGCTGAGGAGATTTCAGTGCTACTTCTGGGTTGGGCACCCACAGCTCCTGAGAAACATGAGGACTGAGTTGCGTCCTTATGCTTCTGTTTCCCTTCAGCAAGGGCATTAGAAATCAATCTCTTCCATTTAATCTTAGGGTCTTAACGTAAGCGGTAGGAGCTTGCCACTGTCTTTTTGATTCTGTCTGAAGCCAAATCCTAATGCACAAGGTTGTCTCAGACACTGACAGCAATAGTCAGCCAGGAAGGGGAGATCAGTGAAGTAGCCTCTGAGAAAGGTGACCTTATTTGCAATAATTAGCGTGCTGAATGTTTCTACAGTGGCATGCTTGCCTAAACTGAAGTCTACCCATGGACCCCCACTAACCCCATGAGTTTTTATGCTGGAAGGAGGCCAGGTGGTGATTCAGTGTTATCCAGGAGGGTAAACATAGAGAAACATCTCCACACATGGTTAAAAGCACCAGTAGAGGCTTCATATGTCTTTTGTGGTGTATGACTGTGGGAAAGGAGTGCAGTTTCTTCTGATGAGCACCACATGACAGATCATACCGGTTTGGTACGTTTTGCATTAGTGGGCACAATGACTGTCTAGGTATGCGTTGCTGAAAGGTGGCAATCAGCATGGCTAGAGCAGAGCTGGCAGTCACTCAGGTCTGTGCAGTCAATGAAGGACAGGCTTTTCTGCTGCATTTTAGGTAAACAAACTGTCACAACTGTTGCTGGAGTTGATAAAGTTACTGCAGAGCTCACCTGCCAGCCCTCTGAAAATTCAAGTGCCGGCAGAGTTATGTCAGGCCAACGGTGCTCTTGCTTCACCTACCTACCCAGGGCAAAGTCCTCCTCCAAGTGTTGGTGAGGTTGGGTAATTGGCACTGCTTTTGTCAGATGTGTGTACCCCGCTGACATCTTTGCCAGTTCTCCTTTGCTACACTGAGACATGAATGCGCTCTGCTGTGAGTCAGCCCTCTGCTTTAAGCACAAAGTGGTGATCCGCCTTCAGCTGAAGGAGCAGCAGCTGTGGTTACTTTGGGAGATGAGATCTGCCCGTTCCATCTAATGGCTATGGTGTGCAGGTCTGTAAGTTGAGAAATCGGGGAGCGACTGAAGAACTGCCAAACAACTTCATTTCTTAAGGGAAATACTTGAAAACACGGCATTTGCAGAGGTCTGTTCTGATGGGAGGTCCTGTAGGATGGAACTCTAACTGCTGCATTTGTTGAGCCAGCTCTTCCTCAAATATACTTCAGCAATATACCATCACCCCATTAAGATGAGTGGAGTGCGTTGATGTATACTGGCTTTATCGCAGTGCGCCCAGTATTGGTTACATAGGCCGGGGGAATGGCTGTGTTCCAAAGGGAACTGTGATTTTGGGTTTCTTGATATGACAGATAAGTCCTGGTACTTATATAATGAAAGGCAAGTCACCTCACGGGAAAGGAAAATGGTGTGATAGTAGGTGATGAAAGGCTGTTTGAGAGGTGGTCTGTTCTTTGTAAAACAGTAAGTAAAGCAGTCTTCTTTTCCAAGCCCATTCCCATCAGTACACAGTGCTTGAATTCTGGGCCTGAGAGGAAGAGTTTTGCACCTTCAGATTTAGCAAAAGCCTTCCAGGCAGCAGTACAATTACTGTACCAAGCCATTTTGCAGCTGTACCCAACTTCTGCTTGTTAAGGGGAATTGGCAGCCTGGGCTGACTGCTGTCTCAGAGAATGCAACAAATACGGAATCTGAGGATGGCCCTGAGCAAGGACTTGTCTGGGGTCCACCTGTAACTCCTGTTCCACATGATGAATGTGGTTCACTTTTTCATTCCCTTTTATCTTTTGCTTTGGAATTTCCTGTGACTTTCCATTGCCCGGTTGATGATTAACTCTGCCTTTGCCCAGGGAGAAATATTCATTAGATGATTAGATTAGCAAGCCACTGGAATTGGATTAAGGTAAATACTTCTTGTAAGTGAAGCAGGAAGAGTTGGCACAGTATCTGCAGAGCTTCTCCTGTCAGCTGTACAGGAAAGTGGAAGGGAAGAGAGCTGGTGAGCCAGTCGTGAGTAGTTAGGGGAAAGCTTAAGTGCTTTTGTGTGTAATAGTCAGTGAAAGCTGCGGGCAGGATTTCTCCAAGGAAATCTGCTTATGAAGTAGAGTCAGCCAGCCTTTATACACTCCATCGGAGACGAGCATGCTCTACCTTTACTGTAACCTTTTGTCTGTAGCACACGTGCAGACCTGGCATCAAAATGGGGGCATGGTGGATTAACGGCACAGATGTGCATTTGTAGCTTACGATGATGATTCCTCCCTAATAAGATTTTTATCAGAGCGAGAGTTTTTTTGTTTGTTTTGTTTTGCAACTAATCCTCTTACGTACCTCAGATAAATTCTTTCTCTTGTCCTGAATATTAATCTGATTTTTTTCAAATACTCTTTATGGTTTTGTTTCAGACTTTTGCATTCCCAGGGATGAGTAGCAACTGATTACAATAGTTTTAGATGGCAGTCACCTGATGAAGCATACTGTCATAATCTCTTGAAGATAATCACTAAAAATATATCTTCCTTAATCCCCTTTGCTGGATAAGAGAAAAAGAGAAGGATTGATAAGGACAGTGTGCTGCAGTGGTAGGCTGATTGTGCACTACGGGTTGCTTTCTGTAACTTCTTCCCAATAGAAATGCCATCTTTCCCCATCCTAAACAGCTTTGGGAAGCTGTGTGGATCGAGTAAAAGTAAAGAACTGGTGCTGGAAAAAGTGAAATACAGAAATTCAGTCAGAAGGATGTCAATTATTGAGGATGGGGATATTGCAGAGGTCCTGTATCTCATTCCGAAGCAGAGCTTACTGAAGCAACTGCCCTACCTGAATCCAGATGACTACTACTTGTGCGAGCGGTTATTTGGTGGTCCTGAGGATCTGGGTAAGTGAGGACTGGCATCGGAGCATGATTTTTGTTCAGTATACAGGTTTAATTGCTTTACAGCTAGCTTCTTTCTTGTGTAGCAGCAAGATGCTTTGTGACAGGTGTGCAGAAATATTTTTAGTTACCGACAAGAGAGAACAAGAATTTATTTATTTATTTTTAGAAGTAGAATCTAAGTAGTAAAAAAAAATGGATACGGGCTCATCTCTCTCTCTATGTGACTATCTAGGGAAGAAGGAGGCATTAATCTGCTGAGGTACTCCAGTTAGAAATGCACCTTTTGAAAGCACAGCATCGCATGGTGGAGTGTTCCAGACCTTTCCTAAGGGTTTTATGAAACTCTATTCCCTTTTGTTTTAAACCTATTGCCATGTAGTTTCAATCAAAGCTGCCTAATTTCTGAATTGGAAGAGAAGCTTAAAGGTCTTTCCCTCTTCATCTTATTGCCTGTAAATTTAAAAATATAAATAAGACATAAACATTTAAGTACATTAATATGTCACGTATCTGTGAACCTGAAAAAGGAGGTATCATTCAGCTTTGCCACCCTCCAGTGTTTCACACTGGCGTTCTGGAGAAAACTTCTACAGACGCTTGAGGAGCTTTTGTAAAGTTTTGTGAATTTCAAATAGAAAATGGAATGAGCAGTGACTGAGGGTATGGTCAGTCCACGTGGGACTCCAAAGAAATGCTCTGTTTGTTGCCATCTTTTTTGCGGTTTTCTTCTGAGTTGTATGGGAGGTAAATCTCTAGAAATATACAGTTGTGCAATTCTTCACTTATCTATGAGCTTTTGGAAAGGTACTGAGGCAGGTTCTGTTAGGGTTATTCTGTCATCCTACAGTTTGAGTGCCACTGTTCAATAGGATGGATGTTATGGTCCTGCTTTCCAATGGTGTGGCTAATGCCAGCTGAGAAGTTGCAAGGTATCTGATGCCTCAGCTTTTCTTACGTTGCAGTGTAAGTGGAGTCAGAATCAGCTGCTTACTACAGAAGTAGTGAAATGCTTACTGAAAAGGTCCTGGCTGTAAAAGCTGTATTGTGACTTTAAGATCGAAAACGCATGAAGCCATTTCTTAGGCCATGTGACTGCTTGAGGATTACGGTGCTTCAAGTACCAGAAGATTTAGCAGCTTATATATGTTCCTGAAAGACAGCTTGCTGTCTGTATTTGGCTTTACAAATAGAGATTAGAAGTCACCCCATCCAAGTCATTTGAAGACTCAACTAGTATTTTGCTTGCTCCTCATAAGTGGAATTATAACCAGCAGGAAAGGCCCATTTCTTAGGGTTTTGGAAGGTCAGGAATCTTCTCACAAGTGCAGAGCTACCTAGTATTCAGGAATTGAGTCTTTGGAGTCTCAGGGATTTAACCTGTGATATGCTTATGCTTATCACTCAGCATGACACTGTTGGTTTCATAAGGGGAAGGCTGGAGCATCACACAGGTTAAACGGTGGTGTGATGTAGACAGATAGGGGTAGTCTAAAACTAAAGAAAACTTAAGAGTCAAAAGAGATTTCAAATCACTGTAAGGTAAATGCAGCGTGGGAGTCCTGGGTTTCATTTGTCCAGCAAAATTTGCTGAGCAGCCTTCACTCCTGATTCCAGGAGAGATGGAGAGGGGCTGCTTCCCAGAGAGAACTGCCAGCATGGTGGTTCTGTGCAGGAAGACCTGTGCTAGCCAAGAAGACCTACTTAAACATGTGGCTGGGAGTCTCTGGAAGCAGGACTCCCATGCAAAGAAGGCTGTGGAAAAACGTCTGCTATTCGAGACAAGCAAAGTTGAAAGCTGGTTGCAAAATAGCAGGGGAATATCAAAGAGAAAGTTGACTTGGAGCTGTATGGTGTTGCTTCTTGTCTGACATGCTGTCTTCTATAGTTGTACTTGAAAGGCTGCACATGGAATCATCTTTTCCTCCAGCCTGAGTTCTGTTTGATTCAGCAGTGGCACACACCTGAGGGAAAGGAGATATGTGCCACATTATCTAACCGACCTCCTGCATGAGTTTAGTAACTGTTTATATAACAGTCTTAATTTAAAGCAATGCTTGTGAGAGTGGCTGCTTGTCTTGGATGGGTTGGGTGTAAACGAAGACAGAAGGAAGTTGAGAGAATGAGGAGGTGGGGGAGTTCAGAGTACATGAAAGCAGAAAAGTGGTGGGCCAGGGAGCAGATTGGACTGTTACGGGAACGTTTATAATGCACAGAGATCCTGTGAATAATGGGGGCTTGTGGAAAGGGTCTGTGTATAATGTGTGTATCTTTGCAGGGACAGGGATCCACATGATTGAGTGAGGAAGCATAAGGATGCATGGTGCCCTTGAGAGGATTTGGCTGTACAGACCTGATATAGAAGGTTTAATTATAAAATAGTAGCTGCAGCATGAGCATTTGAATGAATCCACTCTAAGATCCAACATGTCATCTTGCTTGCATCAGTAGGGTTTTCTTGGGGTGTTATAGTAAGAAAACTGGAATACAACACCCATGCTGTCAGTCCCCTGGGAAACAGCTGTTGTTTTGTGCCACACAGTCATTTTCCATGCTTAGTGCCAAGATCTCCCTGAAGTTTCTTTGTTACCAGTCCCTGTTGTTACCTGGAGGGAAAGAAGGAAGATGCAAATTGAAAAATGAATTAATATTTTAATCTTTGTCCTATTTGCTAGTGGTGTTCTTAGGAGCTCCCTGCAGCATATGTATTTGATATGACCTATGGCCATAGGATTTTAATGGTGCTGCATGAGTCTGTAAAGTGTCCAGAGCTGAGCAATGTTGAGTCTGGCAAGTGGTGATGTGAGAGAGAAAAGTCCACGTTCTGTTGGTATCACAGTAGCTGGCACTCATTCTTTAGATGCTGGCATGTGCTGTGCAGGATTCTTGTGTGCTTCAGATAAGGTGGCTCTGCTTCTTGATAGCTTTTCAGATAGATTGCTTCAAGTAAATGGTCTCTCCTGGCCTCAATCCCTCTAGTACTGTCTTTATAAAGTTGACTAATGTGATGGAATATGGAGTATGCCTTAAAAGTCTGTGATAATCCAGGGCTATGAGCATTATGTCATTCTCCTGCAGAACAATATCTGAATTCAGAATGGTCCCGATCGATCAATCAGCGATGTGATTTGAGATTGGGTAGCTGAACTTCAACTAATACAAATGTGGAATGTTGGACTTGCACAGATAAGAGATAGAAAATAACTACCAGTCCTCCAGAAAAGCATATGGGGAATAATGGTACTTTCCACCATATAAATAGAAATCAATTTCACAAAACTGCTGCAAAAAAATCTATTCTTATTCTGGGATGCATTAGCAGGATATGTGTACAGCAGGGGAGATGGCTCTTTGTTCCTGAAGAGACCTATGCTGGGTACTGCCTGAGGTTTTGGATAGCGCATTTGGAAAGATGCTGATAAACATGAAGTAAACCAGTAGAAGGCAGTGAGAATAGCAAGTTTAGGTGAGAAAACTTTTGAGGAAATATTAATATTGACTTAATCCAGAAGAGTAGAGATAAGGGAGGGATTTAGTCAACCATCGGGTGTGTAAGGGGTTGTCAAATAGAGACGTTCTGCGTTGTACTGGGAAGTGCAGAATGAGATTCGCTGTGTTTGCAGTGGGGAAGATCCAGTTTGCATAACTGCGTAACTTTACTTTCTGTAGATGCAGAGAAGTTGGAGGAACAGTTTGCCAAAGCGTAGTTTGGAAACTTTTTGGAGGTATTTATGAATGTCGTGAAGAATCTGGGTGCTTGAGCCCATCTGCCATGTGGCTTGTGATGTGATCTTCTGTTTCTGTGATCACAGATCATCAGCTAAGAGCCTAATGGAGTGCACTGATATTTATCTGTTGGTTGCATTATTAGCTGCTGTTTTTGAGAAGCATGTGATCTCAGTGTTCTGATCCAATTCAGATTTGCAGGAGGCCATGTTTCTCCCTCTGAAATCTCAGTGTTCTGGAGACAACTTTGCGGTGTTACAGTAGAGATTAATAGGCACTGTGCTGTGTGCTTTGTGGCCTGAGCATGTAATCAAGGTCAGGCTGTCACCCTGGGAGCAGCCACCGTCTCTCAGGTGCTTTTCAGCACCTCTGGAGATTGGTTTCAAACCCATTGTGCTGCCGGTGCTCAGCTGGATTTCAGCACGAAGGGCCATGTGTGGCTGGTAAGGCTCAGCCAAGCACAGCTAAGCTGCCATCCCCTGGGCTCCCGCACTTGCAGAGCCTCTCTAACAATTATTGTCACCGGGTGGGAAACCCAGCTTTCCTCCTGGCTGCACAGTGCCTTGCTGGTACCCTGCTGTTATGTGGCAAGGGCTTGTGCATGAGCTGTGCTTGCAGGTTAAAGTGTTCTCTCTCTCTCGCTTGTATTAGGGAAGCTACTTGCTTCTCTACCCTCCACTGCAGTTACAGTGCTGTTGTGCTTTGGGTCCTGCAATGGTTGCAGGTGTTGAAGAGGTAATTGCTTAGTTCAGCTTTAGCAGGACAAAGTTGCTTTTCGCTGCTCACCCATTAAACACAAGCAGATGTTCTCACCTGTCTTGCACCAGGATTCACAGCAAGCGGCACAGCAGGAAAGGTTCATGTGATTTTTGTTGTTTCAGTATTTATTGTGCTAGGGATAAATGTGCCTCTGAAAATAGCTGAGTGCTGGTTTCGTGCTGGAGTAAGAAGAATAGCTTCACTACCAATGTTAGGACCTAAAAGTCTTTGGTTCTGTAATTGTGCAGTGACGAAAAAGGAGAAGGAACGGTTAATTAGAACCAAGTCTTTGTCCCCTGCTTGCTTACAGTATCTTTATTCCTATGTAATCACTGTGCCATTTTTAAGTATTCAAACATTTAATGTCTTCTTAACTGCTGGCTTCCTGTTTCTGTTTGCTGTGGGCCAACTCACTGCCAGTGCTGAAGATCAGTCCGAGCTAATATGCTTAGTAGTACATCAGTGGTTTAGCATTAATCTTTGTTAACGTAGCATGGGTTAGGTCAGAGCAACTGACTTCACCTCTGTAGGACTCATTGCTCCTTCTCTGCCTGAATTATTAGTTACACTTTATCCAAAAAACATGGAAACTGCAATTCCTACTTCACTAGACGCTAGCAAGAAGAAATGAGCTAAATTAGCTTTGACTAGAAAGAAATAATGAAGATGTAGGGGGTTTTGCTTCCTATATGGCTATAGACAAAGGTAAAAGCAGTGTAAAGATTACTGAGGGGAATTTAAGCCAAGTTCTCATTTGCTCTGTAACTCCGTTATGCTGCTGGGCGCAGGCAGGTGGGGTTGGAAGGAGCGTGTCATGGCCCTATGACCACACTGCTGTTTACAGGGGTCCTCCTCTCTCATGCCCATCGGTGCAGCTGTATAATCTCAGTGTTTTCACCACAGAGCTGAGAGCAAAGCACAGGCAGCTCCTGGTTGGGGTGGCAGCAGGCCAGCACAGTGTGGGACAGGTCCTGTGCTGCTGGTGGGCGCTCAGCCCCTCACCTGTGGGCTGGGTGAGGGGGGCCTGGGCAGGCACATCTGAGGTGCGAGCTGTCTTAAGGCTAAAGATCCTGTCTTTCTGCTGGTGGGTAAAGCATGTGGAGCTGGGATGGGGAAGAGAGACATAGCAACTGCTGTTGCTTCTCATCTGGGAGCTGTGCCTTGGGCCTGTGCTCCATTGTAAATATAGCGGCAGTGTATATTTAGTGTCCATGTCATAATTTGCCTCATCTTCAGGGACTGTGAATTTCACTCTCATCTACTTTGTTGGGTGTTACATTGTTGAGGCATACACCAAAAGGTGATGCTCCATCACGTCTCTCCAGACTGCAAAACTCAGAGCTTGCTGCTTTGCTCTGCAAATGAGCTGATGGGCAGCAAGCTGCTTCAATCTGTTCTTTCATGGGCCTCTCATAGGGAATTTCTTCAGGCTGTGGAGAATCCTCGTTGCTGTCCTGCTGATTGCACTGAGCACCAAACTCCCTGACAGGCTGTAGAGGTTATTCTGTAAAGTTAATCCAATTCTGAAGTGGATTATCAATATCAAATCTCCTTAACCTTATGCACGTACAGTAAAGCATGACACTTGTATATATTCTTTCCTGTCAGCAATTCCTGTCTTTGTGCAGCATTAAGCAGTAATTGCCAGATGGTTACTGACAGTATGTGCATATCTTTGTCTGCAGCAATGTGGGTTGTGTTTGTGAATTCATTAGTCTAATTCACTTTATAGCAGGTGAATAGTGATGATTTTGTATGGTAAGCTTTCAGTAAACATACTTAGTGTAAAGCACTGTCAGTAGGCATTGTTACTGTGCTGTATCTCAGTTCAAACGTCTGCATAGAGCAAAAGTTCACATGGGTGCTCCTGAAGTATGACCTCCTGTCTAAGGATTAACAGTAACGTAAGCAGTGTGGCAGTCAGTTATATCAATAATACAAATGTGTGTTCAGAGGTAAATATTTGTACATGCCTACTGTGAGAAAAGTCTCAAGCAGTGAGCTCTGGATGTTTTTGGAGCCGCTGCAGAGAGGTATAATGTAGCCAGCTTTCCTCATCTGTTTCTAAGGAGAAGATGATCTGGAGGTTCCAGGTGCTGTTTACATAAGCTTGTGTGTTAGAGGCTTCTTAATGTTTACAGCAAGGATGAGTGTCTGTTTCCTTATTTTGTCTTGCAGTAAATAAAACATCACCAGTTTTCTGTTTTATCTATATTTTTTGCTATTCTGTTTAGCATAGCAGCAGCCTACTAAGTAGGTCGTCTTTGCAAGAACCTCAGAAAATCAAATTTTGCTTTAAGAAATCCAAAATAGTTACTAGATCAAAGCCTGTGAAACACCCAATTCCTGAGGAATCTAGTTTTAAGAGTATTACATGTTTGTACCTAAAGAAGTCAACTGTCACATCACCTCAGATCAGAATGAAATGCACTGTTTTGCTAGATCAGGTGATGCATTTGGCAACTTTTCATTTGTTTTCCTTACTGTAAAAGAATGATGGCACATGATTGTAAATGCCAGTATCACCGAGTGCTTTCAGTTCCAAATAGTGTGATGTTGATGGCAAAGAAAAGAATAACAGAAAACTTAGGGATAGGTCCCAGCCCATTGGACTTTAATTGCCTGAGGGTCAGCCTTATTGTCACCAGGTTCCAAGCAGGGTAACAGTGGGGAGAGGAGGTAGGGTTGAACCTGGAGAGGCAAAAGAGCAATGCTTGCAAGAACAGTCTTACCAAACACCTGGGAATGAACACCCAGCTATTCAGACGTATGTATGGGAACAGTTTTTTCATGTACAAGCTGAGTTCTGCTCAGCTCTGTCTGAAAAGCTCCAATGAAATCATCAGCTTTGCCTGAGTCAGTTGCCTGCTTTCTTTTGTGCTGGAGTCCTTCACAAGCATTGCTGCTTGTGCTGCTTTCAAAGGTTGGAAAATGTGTCAGTTGTCCAAGTGGCTGAGGAAGGCACATCAAAAGAACAGACTGCTGGACTGGGGTACATCCAAGGGGAGCAGAAGTCAGGAAATACTTTGTGTAGCATTCAGGTGTTGAAACTGAAATGTTCTTCCACATGAGGACACTGGGACCACTGCAGGATTGCAAGAGATTTCATGTTGACATCATCATTTCTCCTCTGAGCAGGCATAATGGGGATAACAACTAAAGCAATTGGTGTTTTTGCAAAAGCTCCATCACTGACACTTTGGAGAAGTGGTGACCTAAACTAACTGAGGCTATACAGCAGTGAAGCTGTGCAAGCCTGTGGCAGGCTTTGCTGTCAGGGCTGTGCCAGGCTTTTTGCTGGAAGGAAAAAGACGTCAATTAGAAGATATTTTCCTGGATGTTATTTAATAGTACAACTTCTCCCTTTGTGTGATTCCTAGCAGGCAGTTTCCATCACTGATGGATCAACAGAAGATACCAGTTCTTAACGGGCTATATAAAAACAGTGTTTTGATACTCACGAGCCATGGCCTCATCTATGAAGAATGAGAGCAAGATAAAAAATACAAGAGGCGGCTTTTGAATAACAAATCTGAAGTCATGCCTAAACTGCTTGGTATCTTAACGTGTGCCTTTTCAACATTATCACTGTACGAGAAAAAGCAAAACACGCTGGTTAACTCTTTCACTTTGTGATCTCAGTATGACCCCCATGTCCTTTGCTGAATGTGCAGGGTACTTTCCATCATGAAGCAGCAGTAATGTACTTATGCTGTGTAGCTATCCTGTACTCACTGTAAATATTTCATCCTGGTTGTGTTCCAGGGAAACTCTGAGTGCAGAAAGTTTTGTAAAGAAAAAAAGGCTGTTTCTCTTTCTTCAATATATGCACCTCTAAATAACAGTAAGCATTGGGGTTGTGTTTCAGGAGTTGCTGTCTGTTTGTCTTTGCTGTCTGGTTTAGCATTTATGGGTAGGAATTGAATTGTGCAGCAGGGTAAATTTCTGTGTCAGGTGTACAACAATAAGATTAAAAGAAAAAATTATCCCAGTTTAAGATGTTATTTAGAATACCAACATCTGATCTCTATATCTTCTTACGCTGGAGTCAGTGGCATTTGATTCCTAAAATGTCCAGCCTAATATGCTGCAGTCTGTATTTTGAGGTTTATTTGTGTGCGTGCTGCAGTGCAGCACTGCAACTTTCCGTGGCTGAATGATGCGATGAAAGCTTCTACTCGGCGATGGGTGAGATGAGATACAGCGGTGCTAATCTCTAACACATGTGAAAAATGGAACTGATGAACTCAGAGGACAGAAAGTCCAGATACCAGCAGTCATTCTTTGTCTGCAGCTGCTGGAACAAAGAGATGAATGGTAATCATCGCAGCCCTTTGGAGGGTGTCAGATCTCAGCAAGGAGTTAACAACATCCATGGCTGTAGAGCATAGACTGTGCTCTGCACATCAGCTCAAATATTTATGAATGAAGGTCAGATGTGGCCCTTCCAAGCTGCCGTCCCCCAACTGTTTACAAAATACCGCTTGAAGAAGAACACAACCAGGCTGAGTTACAACCTGACTCTGTGTGTGTGTGTGTCAGAAATGTGACACAATGAATTCTGCCCAGCCATGGTGGGGCTGAGCCCAGCTCTGCGCTGGGGCTCTCTGCTATTAATAGCAGCACTCTGAGTCACAGAAACAGCCATGTCAGACTGCCGGGCTGCGCCTCGCTTACACGTTAGGCTGCTAACAATAGAAAGCCAGCCGAGGTTTGCTAGAGGATAACTGCTTTTTTTTTTCCATACATGTGCCTGAATCTGTCAGTCTCTCTTTCTAATTTATGTATTTATTTATAAAAGGATATCGTTGAGTAAATCGGATCTTTTGCATGAAGCAGACTCATTCATTTCTTTCTGTTGTTCTTGGTGGCGTTTATGCAAAACACTTAGGATTTATTTACTGAAAATATTTTTAATGCTGGATGTATGCTCTGATTTTGCAGTGTGTGTCAGCCATCTGGTACTCTGGCTGGTTGATGCCTACAGCCAGTTACTTCAGATCCATTTATCTCTCCCTAAGTATAGCGGCACTGAGAAGGAATTCTCACAAGGAGAGGTGAGTTCCAGGTCAGATCCAACTCTCCAGAGGTTTCTCAAGAAATAGAGATTCCTTTGACCTGGGGCTGTACATAGTGTTTGCTTTAGGATGCTGTGTAATTTGTTCCTCTTCCACGTAACCTAGACCAGGTACTGCACTGAGTTGTGGTCAAATTGAAGCTGTAAACCAATGAATCTACCCATAACCTAGCCCAGAATAACTCTGTCTTCAACCCAACTCTCTTCTGCTGAGGTCACCTTTGTCCTTGGCAAGTCAGTTCATTTTCCTTTGTCATTTTCTCCACCTCTAAAACAGGTATTAAAATGTACTGCCCAAGGGAAGGCATGCTGGGCTAAGTTTGTGTTGGCAAAGTCACTGGTGGCCAGCTACAGTGAGGAATAAAGTTATTTATAAACGAGGAAAAAGCAGTGTATAAATACAATAGTATTGTTACTTGATGCAGATAGTATAAACATATTAAAAATAAAACATGTTAAGTGCTTTTAATGAGTATTCTGGATTCTGAGTAATCATATTTCAAAGCTTTTCTCTGTAACTAGGGATAAAAATGGGCTTGCAAAAATAGAGCTGTGATTCTCACCTAACTCTGAGCTGTTACCTTTTAATAGAAAACATTCCCTATTCTGCTACAAGACTGTGAGACTTGGTAATATTCTAAAGAGTTTGTTTGTGTGGTTTTTAACCTCAGCTTACTTGACCAATCCTTCTCTGGTAGTGTTTAGTGCCTGAAAAACCAAGGCTCGGAAGGTTGGTTTGATGTCCAGAGTTATCAGTGGTGAGGTGCTGGGGGCAAGCTTCGCCCCAGCAGTGCTGCTGGTTCAGTATGCTGCTCTTTCTTCTCAATTCCATGAATACTTACAGCTGTCATTCCAAAAGGAGTCACAGAAGAGGAGCTGGAGCTTCCAGGTGTTTGGTGACTCAGAGTCCACAGTAGTTGACTCTCACCGGCTTGGCTATGGTACTAAACCCAGTTGCTCACCGAGCTTGCAGTTCCAATACTCATTTAATTTTAATTCTTATTTCAGGTAGTGAGTAGAGTCAGCACTCTCAGTTTGTGGATATTATATGTGTTCTGTACCATGGTCAAGGGACATTGGGAGATTATTTATGGCCATGCTTTGTATTTTGTAATTGCCGTTTGGTAACAGTTTTAAATTAAAACCACGAGTGGACTGAGTTCTCACCAGAGAAAATTCACTGTGCTGCAGCCTGCCTCGGGGTTTGCCTGTGTTCATCTTGTATTTCCCTTTCTCATTTTGGCTCAGCTTGGGTAAATAAAATACAAAAGCCCTCACAGAACGCACTTCAGCTCTGCGTATGTTTGAACAGCTCCCCTCTTTTCTCCCACATCTTCTCACTGTCAGCCTTTTGCCAGTCGCTTGGGAGCAGATTATTGCCAGCTCAGTTCTGCGAGGGCAGAGGAATGCAAGGTGGTGTCAGCAGCGGGAGCCGCGGCCATGGAATCCGGCATTTGTTACGCAGCAGCAGCTGAAGCGGGTTGTCTCAGCACAAGGGGCAGAGTCCGCACACGGGGTAGGAGCTGCAGGAAAAGACCACCGTGGGAGAAGATAAGAGGCACACAAAGAAGAGACAAGGCGAGCGATAGGACTGTGTCCGATCTTGTGGGCAATCTGAGGAGGATAATTAGCTGGAATAAGCTCCTGCTTTCTTTTTTTTCTGCTCCTTTTCTTTTAAATCCGCCTCAACCAAAAGCTGCTGGAGAAGAGGCTGTGTTTGAATTACTTCAGCTAATTCTCGCTGCTTCCACGACGAGGAAAATTTGTTTGCCATGGTGAAAGAAAAAGGTAATTCTCTTTATTGACAAAGTGGAATTGAGAAGAACTAATGTGCCAGCCACAATTACCTGGGGGTTAAGCCTTTGCATTTGAAATGAAGCATGTCTTCACCGGCACTTTTCCTTCCTGTAGATGTGATGTGCCAAAACTGCAGTGGATTGCTTAGGTTGTCTATGTACCTGTTTCCGTAAGGGTAGAATCCAGAACACACCCGAATTAAGGTGTTTGCACAGCTGGGTTCCTTTTAAGTGTGTATATATCTTTATTTTCTGTGTGATATACCTGAATTTTGCTGTTGATGGTTTGTTACCTGTGTTAGTCACAGCTCAAGGAGCTGGACTGCAAAGCAGTTAACTTAAGATAAACAAATTCAGCAAGCCTGGACACAACATGGCCATGTCTAACCTTTTAATGATGAGGTGAGTTACATGGGAATTTTGTATTGGGTTGGAATTTTGCAGCAGTAAATTACAGGTGTTTCGGTTCTGCCTGTAAGTAACACTTTAAGCCTGCTACAGAAGCTGGCTGAAGAGTTTAAGTGTCATTGTGGAGTACTTGCAGTGAAGGCAGGCTGTACCCTTCATTGCATCGTGACGATGTGAAATAGATGCAGAATTATATTTGAGTGGTGGGCTGGATGTGCTTTTGGAGCACTGCATTATCCCAGATTCAGAGTTACCCTCTGTTTTATGAAGAACAGGGACTGTGTTTACTTTTCTGGGGGCTCTGTGAAGGATCACGTGATGAATTCGAACTGAGTAAGAAACAAAAAGTTGTTATCTTGGATGAGAGTGAGTAGTTTTTCAACTCTGAACACTTGCATTATAATCTCATGATATAAATGAAGTAAACTGAGTGAATTTAGCCTCACTGGGTTTACACTGGAATGAGTAGGACAAAATCTTCAGCAGTCTGCCATACTGTATCAGGTAGATGGAGAGTTGTAGTCATAAGCATTATTCAGGCTACCGATGGCTTTTGTTGATGAGAAGTGTAAGCAATATTGGCTGTTTAGCAGATGGGAGATCCACTGCTTGAGGTTTGCAGGATCATTTTTATAACGCCACAGTGGTGAGCTGTTGACCTGCTTCCAGTGTCTGTAAGCCATACCAGGGATGGTTTAAGAAGCAGTTTCATCCCAAATACTTAAAGCTGTAACTTGCAAAGATTTGATATCATTCAGATCAGTTACGCTTCTCATCTTTACAGGAAAGTGTATTACCATTCAGCTTATAGTAATTGTTGATTGTTTTCTAAGATACGTTTTGAAATTAGGCTGCTGATGTTCTTGAAATGCTCAGTAGTTGTATGTGTAGCAGTTTTAGCGGTCAGTACATTTCTGCTCCCTATCCAGTCTATGCACAGTCGGTTCAACTCCTCATGGAATTAATCTGTAAATAGTATTCACAGCTGAAAGTTGTGATATAGCTGTAAGGAAATTAAAACAAGCCTGTCATTTTCATTTAAAGAAGAAAGGAAACAAAACACTAACTTAATGGAAAAAGTTGACAACAGACAACAAAGTCTTGTATTTAAATTGATCTATTTCTCCCAACCGGTCGTCCTCATCGTCCTCCCCACCAATTCAATAGCTGGTAATATTGATGTTGGGTATAAAACTTGTCTTCTGTTTGCACAGGTCATAGTCTGTCTTGAATTTTGTGGCACAGTTACTGATAGTTCATACCTCATTACTGCAGAATGAGATGTTAGTGCTGTTCGGTATTTTTAAGCTGCTGCAAATATTGTTCTCTGGAGTGATAGGCTTGCCAAATGCAGGGCAGTATGGTACCATGGTTTGGCTCTCTTCCAGCCGCTGAAGAAATTCTTGTTTTTAACAAGCTAAAAATGCATTCAGTCCAGTATCAGTTGGTTGATGTGTTAATGAGGCACTGGAGGGGCTGGTTTCAACTAGGAAAATGTAATTCCAATTCACTGAAGTGCAAAGTGGTTAGTAACAGTTTTTAGTGAATTAGCATGCTTCATTATGCTCATATTGTGGAATGATTTCAGTGTCTGCCTGGTCAATTCGCATACCAACAAAAAAAATCCTGAGGCCAGGGTGTTTTCTGCTGACACCAAATGGCGCTTCCTAAATGATGGATGTTAGACTGGTGCCACGTTTTAATGCCTCTGACTGTTCACTTCTTTCCACTTATGAGCCCTTATTATCTAGTTATTTAGATAAAATTGTCACTGACTTGCAGCCAAAGACAACTTACTCTTTTTCTGTCCTGAAACGGAAGGGAAGTTTACTATGCATATATGTATCTTCTTGTTAACTGCAGTTTAAAACTCACATTGGGTAATCAGCATTCTTAGCGCTTCAACTGATGATTGAGTTTTGAGTCTGCCAGCCACATGGCTGGGCATGTTATCCAGAGCTTCATGTTTATCTCTATTCCATCACAGTAACTGAGGATTTAGCTCTGGTTCTTGATCTCCTGTCCTAGCACTCACCTGCTGGTCTGTGGATACTGGGAATCTGTTCTTTATCTGATGAACTCTTGGATTGGGTTGTAGATGAACCAACCTATGGAAGTGGAATAATATCTATTTGTGCCAAGCTTCTCCATGCTTGGAAGGACCAGAGAGAAAAGAGGAAGGGCTGAAGGCTTTTAGGGTTATGGAACTAGTGCAGGGGCCTATGATTTCTGTTCAGGATGTACTGTTCCTGTTGAAAAGTAGGTGCCTGCACCTGCTGGGTACCAGGCTGCAGTAAGCTAGGTCATGTTTTGCAGCTTCTCACACAATCTCTGAAGATATACAGTTAGCAATGGACTTCCCAGTGAACAACACAAAGCATGGTTCACCAGAATGTTACCATTTCCTGTATAATATGGGTTCTGCTCTAATTAAGTCTTGCAGAGAGACTTGTATCTTTTTTTTTTCATGCCATTGATGAAGCATGCTTTTAATAACCCCTAAGGTTATGACCAAGCAGACTGTTTTTCTGCTTGCAGTAGCTCCTCTCTTGCCCTCTCTTCCACTCACCTATCCCAGAAACCAAACCACAAGTATCCGAGCAGCTTTTATTCTTCTTTTTTCTCTTAAAGTAAATTAGGCTGCTTTCAGTGGAACTGTACTTGAAAAGCATGCAAAGTGCTACCTCTGTGTTAATTTCAATGTGTTCTCTGTCTGGATCACTCTCTCCAGCTCTCTGTTTATTTGCAGTCTCAACATTTATTTCCAATGTGAATGAAGAAAACATTAAACAATGGGATCTGGGTCCTGGTGCTGTCTCTGTTGTGGGTGGTAATGAAAAATAGTCTTGATCTGAACTCATGACTTTGGAACTTTTATCCCCAGGTGACCTGGGAAAGTGTCCAAACTTGTTGCTTTTGGAGCATCTGACAAGGTTATGCATTTACACTTTGTCAGGGAGGATTGGGCAGTTTTTTGTTCTTTGGTTTACTTTGCTTTACATTTTCTTGTGCTTGACAGGTTTCTCTAGGGGCTGGGTGTTTGGGGTTTTGTTATGATGAAGTCAATGTGCTAACTTGGACGAGCCACAGTAAAAGGCATTTTATAAATACGTATAGTATTCTTGTAGTTGAGGTACTTAACTACAGAGCAGTTCTGTGTGAGAGACTTTTAAGGTGACCTTGGGGAAGTAATTTGATCTCTCCCTGTGTTAGTTAATCTGTAAAATGAGGATAAGAACATTCCTCTTGTCTGCTGTGATTATTTGAATTAGTGGTCTTTGGAGCAGAGTTTTTCCTTGTGATGGATGTGAAAAGTAGTCTTAGTTTGGGATTTTAGTGGCTGCCACTTGACACAAAAAAGATACAATGGTATGTGAAATAGCTTGTAAACATCTTCTTCCTTTTTAACCCAAAATAACTGTAGAACAGTTATGCATTTATTGACAAATGTATAATATTGTGCTCCACTTTCTAAATTTATTTTTAATCTTAGGTTTCAAATTGCAGTTCTGGTGTTGGGCGCTGACACTGACAGAAACAAAAGTAACCAAGGAGCAGCAGTTCAGGCACTGCACTCTTGCTTAAGTTTTTGTGGGTTTTTTTGCTGTTTTGTTTTGTTTGGTTGTTTTTTTTATGTAGCACTCAGTTCACACCAGGGCATGAATATTCAGGTCTCAAGAGTAAAGGCAAGTGCAGTCCCATCATGCCTGGTGGCTTCCCATGTTCCCAGCAGTGAAATTCCATGCATTCCTTGCATCCCAGTTGCTTGTACAAGCTGTGCTCTGAAGGTACGTTGGCAGCTATTTTATGTGGAGAAGTGGGGAGCCCTTTTGCCATTGATCTCGTTGGAGGGGAGGGCTTAAGTGGCTTTAGGCGATGAATTCCAGACCACAGAGTTCAAGCTTCAGATGGTGGGAGAGGCAATTAAGCTGTTCCTTTTTTTGAGAACAGGCACAGGGAGCATCACAGGCCAACAAAACTGTTTTGAGTTGGGGAGTTGCGATCAATTTAATTTATTGTCACTTAAAAAGCCTTTAATTACTGTTTCTTCTACTGTAAAATGAAAAAGAAAAAAAGAAAGCCCAACATACCTTGACTTCTCTCCTTCCTGCTTCCTGGTCTACTGTCCTCATATCATGCCTTATGCAGTGTCTTATCATCCCTCCTGCTCTGACATCTCCCCATGAACATCTGTCCTTTTGCCGTTTACCATCCTTTAAGTACATTTTTGCAAAGGTGCTGCGTGCTTCTCTGATTGTTTTGATGTAGGATGGGTCCCTTTTGTCCATTGCTGAGGTGGCTGTGAGCATGACCCATGCAGGGCAATCCTTGGCAACCTGCACAACATGCCCTGGCAGCACCCTGCCTCCATCCCCTGCTGCTTTCACTTGGTGCGAGTGAGTAGACTGCAGATCATATTGCTGTATGTCTTGGATGAGAACTTGAAAGGCAAGGCTTTTAAAGACACTGGCACTTGCTTGGTATAGGGAAGTTGAATGCTTTTAAAATATGTTAAACTAGGGACAAGAAATATTTTTCTGGAGGGGAAGCAAGAAGCTTGGTAGGAAAGAACCTGTAGGTTAGAGTAGCATGGTAGTTTAGCTGCTGTAAGAGAATCAGTCCTCTTTGTGAAAAATGAATGCATCACAAGGGAAAAGACCGAGTTCTGCTCATCAAAATGTGCTGTGTCCTTTGGGTGGGAGAAACAAGGGAAAAGGATTTTGTTGTTTCTGGGGGCAATCCATAACTAATTTAAAAAGGATTATTTATAACAAACTTGGTTTTTCACCTAGAGAACAGTCGGTATCCCCAAAAGGATGATTAATCCTTGCCTTCACTGAGCCTGGATAGCTTTCAGGCTCACTGGGGATCTGGCTGAGGAGAACTCTTAGGCACTGTCTTAAGCCTATTCTGTTCAGCAGAGTATCTCATTGAGTCTAATTGAATCACTGGGATTTAAAGCTAAGTAAGGGCTTCGGGCTTGTCTCGAAGTTGGGTTCCACTGGGGGGAGGGCTGTGTGATATTTGTGCAGCAAAGTCCCATCTTTTATTGATGGCAACTGTTTTTGTGGTGTATATTAGCTGCGTTACTGTGTAGGCCACAATGAGAGAAATAATACTGTCTTTTATAGCACTTTATGATTTGCCCATATACATTCAGAAACAATAGATGCTTTCTATAGCTCAGCAGCGCATGTTATTTGTTATTGTATTACACACTGACTGGAAAACAGAGCAGGAAAGCTGATGAGCCTCCTCACAGCTGCAAAGCAAGGAGCAATTGCTGGAATAAAGGTTGAATGAAGTAATGCTGTCTGCTCAGAGGTGAAATGTTGCATTTCTGCTGTGCAGGAGCCTAATAGGCATAGTTCTGTGAGCAGTGTCACCAGGGTAGCTGTATGCTTTGTTTTCTAATTCCCAGTGCTCTTAGCACCAGTTTGATACCACAGATGTTGGTATAATCTATGTGACATATTGTGAAACTTGGTGTTAGCTCAGGGTCCTAAAATGATACCACTTCTTCAAAGTGATCCAAATAGAAATGCAGCCTTGCAGAGCAATGAGCGTTATCTGTTGTTACTGTTAAGCCAAACATGAATCAATGAATGGCTTGTGTATTCAAAGAAGCAGTTGTATTTGTTGTTACTCTTTTTCTCTTCCAAAGACACCTGGAAGCATTTTTAATGAATTTGAGAGTTTGCTTGAGAGGAACTCTGGCTAAGGACAGGCAGAGGGCCTTGTAGGAAACCCTTGGTGAGAGTGCTGGTTGTAACTGAGTGACATTTTACTACAGATTCTGTTTTGAATGATCATCTTTGTGACAGCCCTATTTCTGTGGAGGCTTTTCCCCACTGCTCATGTGCTCATCAAACTGCAGTAATGGTTTGTCACTGTGCAGATACCAGAAGACTGCGGGGAGACCGGTGTCTTAAGTAGGTCAGTGGTTGTCCTTAGATAATGTTAGGGATAAAAAGCAGGAGTCTTGGTTTTTAAAGTCAGCATTTTAATATTTTCATACCTCAGAAGGGAATTTAATTCTTCTTACCATACGGAATGTTCCTGATAGCCTTAAAAAGGAAGCTTAAGGGAACTCAAACTGGAGTTCATTGCTGCTGCCTGAAATCCACGAATGGATTGCTGTTAAGGTAGCCCAGAGGACCGTTTGTTGAGTGCTGCTACAGGTAAACGGCGCTCATCAGTAAGATAGAATTTCCATGCTCTTTGGAAAAAGCCATTGCTTTTTCTGCTAACTTCAGCAGTATTCTTTGCACAGCCTTGAGCACTCACAGGTGAATCATTGGGCACTTCTTATAATTCATCGTTTTCACTAAAATTTCGGTACAGACATCAAGTGAGATGAATTAGATGGCTGCTCAGAGTACTCTTAAGAGCTCCTGAACTTCTAATTTGCTCTATATTGGAAAGAAGAAGGGGGGGGGGGGGGGG
>PPHD01000078.1:24997-106964 GCA_002909625.1 Bambusicola thoracicus
CCCCCCCCCCCCCCCCCCCCCCCCCCCCCCCCCCCCCCCCCCCCCCCCCCCCCCCCCCCCCCCCCCCCCCCCCCCCCCCCCCCCCCCCCCCCCCCCCCCCCCCCCCCCCCCCCCCCCCCCCCCCCCCCCCCCCCCCCCCCCCCCCCCAAGACATTTTTGAGCTGGTAACTGGATCTTTTTCTGTACAAAATGTTGAAGGCATGTATCATACAAAATGATTTTTACTCCTTTCCTGGCTGAGATGATTGCTGTGTTATCTAGACTTGCAGATGTTAATGTGAGAAACAGTTGTTTATGTCCAGCCCTTCATTAAGGAGATTTGAGGGGTGAATTAATTACCTTTGAAATAAGAGAAGCTGTGGGTGCCTCATCGCTAGAGGTGTTCAAGGCCAGCTTGATGGGGCCTGGGCAACCAAAGTGTGGGAGGCAACCCTGTCCGTGGTGAGGGTTTGCGAGTAGATGAGCTTTAAGGTCCCTTTCAACCCAAGCCATTCTGTGAATTAAAAATCAGTTGTATAAACTAACGTAGAGGTCTTCATGCTGGAGTGAGGAAGATGTAAAGCTGTTCTCAGAACATTTGATATGACAGTCTGGGTTTGCCGTTATTTATCACTCAATTTGTATCGTGATCTATTTACATGAAAAATGACTTTGTGCTCTTGTAGAAATATGGCAGTCTAAAATAACTTCATGCTTTTGCCCTTTGGTTTAACTACCTACCCAGTAAGCCCTCTGTTAACAATCAGGTTGAATAATGTAGTTTTTAATTCAAAGATTGGATTAGCTTGGTCAACATTTGTTTCAACATCGTATTTCAAAGCAAATTGTAGCTTGCTGCATTCTTCATTATAAAATTGGCGCCTTTTCACTACTGGAAATGGTTTTAAAACTACTTCTTCAGTTTGAGTTTAAACCAACACTCGATCATAAATAACAAGCTGTTCATTAATTTGTCTTTGAAATGATTATAATTTTTCTTAAACACTGGCTGTCAAATAGGATACATGGTATAGCGACTATAAGCAGAGTAGTTTTATAAAGTCTCATTTTTGCAGTGTAGACCGTGCCACAGAATGTGCTCTGTAGTCACTGTGTTACAAGGCAAGTGACCAAAGGCAAACGTGTGGATAGAGAGGGTGAACTCTGGTCTTTCGAATGAAAGGCAGTACTACAGCTGGCATGGAGAATATCACATGGGCTCTGATGCTCTTGTATTGACGACAGCAAGGATTTAACGGTAGTGTAGAACTAAGGGCAGTATGATTTATATCGTGAGTTTGCACCTTAAAGCTTGTTATTTCCTAGTCTTTTGACGTCAGCTCCATGTATGTGGTATACCTACTTTACAGATGTTTAGGAAAGTAACTAAGTACCAGTTTTCTTATGTTAAAATAGCGTGCTTCATCTTCTCTTTGTTAAAATTTGGTTTCTGGTGTTGAAATGTTCACATGCTATTTTTGTGTAAATTAAGAGTTTGGTATCTTTACTTAGAACTTTTTCCAAATTGTTTTCCTTGTGAACTACCCTGGTCTATCATCCTAGCTAACTAGTTCAGCATGTTAATGTCTGCCTTTAAAGACAGACAGCTACTCTCATTACATGTAGCTTGTTAAAATAGCTTTGAGACAAATTGGCGTTCTGTAGAAGTCAAACCAAAAAAGGAAGAGAGGGTTTTTAAAATATGGTTCTTCAGATACGATTTGAACGGCCATAGTGTGAGTGAGCTACAGTGTAGGATTGTGCCTTTGGATGTTTCCTACATGTGCAGGCATGCAGCTCACTCCTGTCTCCCAGTGGGAGTGCCTCCTCCCGGGTATCCCACAATTGCCAAAGATCCATGTCCCATAGCTGCGGCCAGTGACAGCAGTAGCTTCATTAGCTGTTCCTGGCAGCTTGGGGTTGACTTCAGAACTTGCAGGCTGCAGACAGACAGGCTTTGCAACCAGAGGAGGCAGACATTCATCTCTGTGAGAAACACAAAGGATGGGAGAAAATTACTGCTGCTTGTCTCACTACAAAGAGAGCACAGGGACTGAGGGATGTGCCATTGCTGCCTCTTGAGCTTGGTTCTCTGGCATCTTCTTCCCAGAGCAGCTTATTCCTCAACCAGCAGCCTGTGTGCAGAGACATCCCACCTCTGTCCTGTCTTGCATGGCCCACATGCAGCTGGGTTTAATGGGCTTGCCACTTCACTGTCAGAGTCTGAGGGAATTTCCATTGTAAAACCTTCACGTTTTAAACTTCAGATTCTGAAATTTAGTTGAAGTCTCAGCAGGCTGTTGGGCGACCAGGTTGGGCCTGGTGACCAGTGTGCCCTGGAGCAACCCTTCTCTGCTCAAGGCCCTGAACTGAAACAGCCTTTGAAAACTCATTATGTCAAAATAGTAGCTGCTATTGGTACTTTCCTGGGGGACTGCTTTTTCTGCTAGAAAGATAATAGTGAGATAACTGAGTAATATTGCAACATGAGTAGCCAGGTTTTGGTTTGAATTTAGAGGAAGCTGGTTTTTTACTTCAGCTGACTGCAGAATTGAATCGTGTGTATTTTGCTGTGGCCTCTGCTTTGCAGCATTCTCATAACAAGGCGTTTCCCAGAAGCTTCTTTCTGACTTACAATAAAAAGCCAAAATATTCTGTGGGTTGCAGCAGAGACGTGGAGTCTTGCCAGCAGGATCTGCAGCTAAGCATCCCTTAGCTCAAGTCTGGTTTCCCAGCAGTTCTGCGTTCAGGTCAAGCTCAGGGAGAGAATCATCGATAAGGGATGCTGCAGAATTTGTTTTCCTTGTTTTCTTTAATTCAACAACTGTTACCCTTCAGGTAGTAGCTGTAATTTCCATTCCAAAAGACCTGGTGTTAGTACTGAGGTCCGTTTTCTGACTGAGGCAGCAAAACATGTAATTGCTATTAGAATTTTATGCAATGACCTGTCCTGCTTAATGCAGCTCTGGTGTGACAGATTTAAGCTTTACACAGCAAATGAATTCCTTAATTTCACTCAAAGTGCATTAGGTTTGTCATGTGAAGACGGGGAAGTGACTACAGTCTTCCTCACAGAAAGATGGGGGTGCTTTTTCCTGTTTTCTTTCTTGTTCTGCTTTAGTTTTGCTTTTTTTCTGTATTTATAAAGTTAAAAATGTAATCCAGGCTTCCCAGCTGACCCAGTCAGTAAATGCTATCCTAGGTAAATAGGGTGTTTAATAGACCATTGATCTGTCTTATTGGAAACCCAAATGAAGAAAGATGAAGAAAACATTAATTCTTCATTAATTATTTACTTAAGCTGGTCTTCTAAGCAAGAATGGAAGACTCAGCCCAGCTTGTCTCCCTCAAAATTATTAATTTATGTTATTTTAGAGTAACCTAAGAGGACCACACAGTGTAAATCAGCTTGTGAAGGTTTGCTCCTAGCTAGTGTAAATAAAAAGAAGAGAAAATACTAGTTTTTTTTAGATAACACTTCTTTTCATCAATTTATATGTAAGCATTCACTAAAGTAATTAAGACTTACAAACACAGACTGTAACCTGGTCTGGGTCAGCCACTGTAATTCAAGGCTGAAGAATCTCAAGCTGGTCAGCACTTCTAATTTCTAGCTCGGGGTTTTTGGACCCAAAGCAGCTCACAATTTTAATACTCATTTGGACCAGTCAGGAACGATTTAAATAAACTGCTTGCTTAGTATTAGCATTTCTTTAATTCCATATTCTGTCCTCACTGATGTCTATTAAGGGTCAACTTTGCCTTGCATGTATTGTGTATTGCAGAAGAAAAAGCTTGCAAGCAATTCCTTGCAAGGGAACAAGTCAGTTACTCAAATCTTGACCTACAATTCCAATTTGAGGCCAGTCATAATTAGCTTCACTAAAGAGATCAGTCTGGAAATAGCAACTCGTGGTATTTGTGTTCGTTTAAATGGCTGTAAAAGCAGACCGTGAAGTTACATTATTGTACCAGTCTTAAAAATATTTTTTTACCACCAATAAAGAGCAAAAGCTTTGTCTTTCAAATTAATAACAGACAATCTGCAAGCTGGCATGCAGAACATGTTAGTGTCCTCCTCCTGAGTTTGTGAGCAGAAGACTCAGGAACAGATTTCACTCTGCACCATGCAGGTCCCAGGTAGCATTTGTCAAATCCTCAATCCAGTTCCTTATTTGAGCAACTTCAAAAATCTGCTTTCATACCTTTTCTTCAGTTGGCATCAGGCCCATCTCGGGCTGTCTGGGTCAGAAGTGGAATTTTCCGGATCTTTTGCTTTGCTAGCCTTTGCTTCTGATTATCCCTTTCTTGGTTATTGGTGTATGGACTTTCTTTTCCTTATAGCATAAATTGCATTTCCGTGGTACTGAGCTGATTGTTCTTAGTCTTGTATGGAAGAACAATACCTTCTATTCCAGAAATGGAATTGTATTGCAGCCATATTAGATGAGATTCACTCAAGGCAAAGCACTTAGTGAGGTCATATTTAGATGGACTGCTATTTAATATATTGGATGGCATTGCCAAATGCATTCTGATTATTTCCAAGGAAAATAATTGAAGGAGGCTACCAGAGGAGGCATTCAAAACCTGGCGTTTGAGTAGAGGAGTGCAGAGGAATTTTCTGTGAAGGTTTTTAGAATGAAAAAACAAAGAGAAGAAAATAGCAACTACCATGTTAGTTTGGCTGAACTTGTGGCAGAAATGATTGCTTATCTATTTATCTGTTCTTCATGCTGTTACTCCTCTTAACTCAGATTGTTTTTTATTATTAACGCAGAGTTGATAGCAGCATTTCTTCACCAAGGCATTTGTACAGGACAGAGCTCAGAGCTGTGGGATAGCTGATAATTTACCAGTACCTGGAATTTTGGCTCCCTGGCTATATTGCCTTAGTCATTTCTGTCTACTCATAATATGGCTGATTTGTATGCAGAGAGTTGTTGCTTTCAGAAGCGTTGGGGGCAGAAATACAGTTGGCCACTTTTTATGTACTGTCCCCGTGCTAGGTATGTGCTGTAGCAAAATTGTAGTTCTAATATAGCCATTTACATGCAGAGTCAGGCTGCCTTGTTCATTTGTTTTCACAAAATATGGCTTAGAGTTACTTTCCTTTCTTTCTCTTTGCCTGAACTGTGAAGGGAAATTTTCCTTGTCTTCCCATGTCCATGGCAGCCTCAGTGGAAAGAGATGGTAGATGTGAATGGCTTAGGCTGTTCTATGAAAAGGCTGTATTTTTTTAAAATGGTGGGTTTTTTTTGGTGAGTGTGAAATGTGTTCAGATAAATGTGCATTTTGATGAGAAATGAATGAAATGTTTATGTATAGGAGAAAGTCTTTTTCTATAGGTTTAAATTGTTTTTTTGTTTGACAGTGGCCCATCCTCAAGAGCCCCATCACCCATCTGAAAAGCCAGTCATCCACTGCCATAAGTGTGGAGAGCCATGTAAAGGTGAAGTACTCCGTGTTCAGTCCAGACACTTTCACATCAAATGCTTCACCTGCAAAGGTAAGACTTGGATGTTCATCTGTTAGAAATGAGTCAATTTCTGAAAATGAAATTTAAACCAGCTTTGAGAGGTAAAGCCTCCTGCAGTCTCTTAAGTAGCAGATATTCCTCTTGCTCAGTATGAGAATATATTTGTTATGGGGGGAAGGTAAAGAATGAATGGTGGATGGGCTGAATCACATATATACATGCAGCAAAATTATCAATGCCACACATAACAAAAATTCACTTTGCAAACACATACAGTGTACTTTAGAAGAAAGATTATATTGGACATTTGATTCATTGAAAGAGTGGGGATAAATTCACCACTACTAGAAGACTCAAAATAGCACATTCTGCCTGGAATACTCATATATTTCTGTAATTATGTACTACTCTTTTTCCAGCCTCCCACTTCCTATTGCCATCCACTTTTTTCCATCCTGCCACTCCCTGTCAACCTCCACTTCTTTCCTTTTTTTTTTTTAAACATACTTTTGGCATCCAGCTACATTTCAGCCTCCAACGCTTCTGTCCCTCACCTCTCATCCAGAGTCTCCAAAACCCAGTTCATCTTCACTTAGGATTTTTCCCTGATACTCCCTCTTAGGCTCCACTTTCCTTAGAATCTTACAGTAACTTTGAGCCATGCCCGGAGTTGGGTTTTTTTTCACCGCTCTCCCACTGTCTGTTATTCTCTGTTTTTCCCACTGTCTCCCAATCACTTTTGGCCTCCGCTAGTCTCCCTCTACCAAAAGGCCTCCAATTCTTTTTACAGCCTCCACTTGTTTGGTCTCCCAGCTACTGCTAAGTCTCCCACCAACTTCTCATTCAGTCTCTGCCTAATTAGTTGGGCTTACCAGTAAGTGCTGTCTTTTTCTGTGTTTGTCTTCCATTTAGAGGAAGGAAAGGATTGTCAGGGAGATAGCTCCAAGTCCTGTTTTGAAGCTTTTACCTGAGTTTCACAGCTTGTTTTTTTGTCAGCCTCTCATATTTAAGTGGATGTACTTTGTGTTTAAACAGTGTAGTTATTTACTCATATTGCATATTGTCTGTCCATATGGTTCATACAAATGGGTCACGGCTGCTAAACTAAGCATTTTCTCCTCAGTTTAACGAGCTTTTAATTTGATGTGACTGCTCTTCTACAGGAGGTTAAGTTAGACCCCCCTCAGTTTAAACATTATGTTGTTAGCCGAAGAAAATAACACCAGATACTGGGAGCAGTATGCATCATCTGCCTCTACAACTGGTTTGTTTCCTTTCTGTATAGTTCTTGAGACTTCATCACATACATCTACAGTGCAATAGCCTTGAATGAACTTGTATGCGTCTGCTGTTACACCTGCTGAAAATGTTTAACCTTTAACCTCTAGACTTAATCTGATATTGTAGTGAAGATGAGGAAAAAAATCCATTTTCTCATAAAGCTGTTGCACTGGTTGTGAAGTCATATGGTTTCAGTGCTACTGTTTATTTTTAGTCTGCTCTGTATGGGATTCCTTTTTTCTTGTTGCTGTCCATGCTCACAACTTCATTTACGTGATGGTATTAAGCAGATTTGATGTGATCATAGTTGTACTTCCTAGGTTATGTCAGAGGTTTGCTGTGACTGCTTGGCATGCATATGCCAGCAGTGGTTGTGACACTGTAGGAACGGAGTTAAACCTCCATGCTGCCTTGGCCAGCCTGGGACATGATCATGTGTCATGTAATGTCATCAGTCATCAAGCTTTGTAGTTTGGTGCTGTGTTCTTCTCAGCAGTCTGTCTCAGAAGAGAGTAAAACTGCTCCCTGACAAAGACAGCAAGGAAAACCTCTACCCATCAGTGTTTCCACACCCCCAAGATAAGATGCAGCTAGCTGTTATTCCATGCCATTGAGAATCAAATGCCTACTGCTGTTTTGCCCTATCTGCTCAGCTAGATTCTATTTGTGGGTCCAGATAAGAGCTGTTGAAAGAAGAGAGCTGAAAGTGGTATGACTTGTGCCCTAGAAAGCAAGCTTCCTGGGACCTCTGATAGGCAAGGAATCTCAAGCAGCCAGCAGCTGACTTGGAGCTGCAGCTAACAAGGGAATGATGGGCACAGGACGAGTGAGAGATGTTTAGGAGTGCAGCTCTAGGAGCACCATACAGAGCAGACTGTATTTTTTCTGTGTTACAACAGAGTTCACTCATTTTGCTGTAGAAGTGCTGATACTCATCAGTAGTACACTGTTCTTAGACCAAATTGTTAATGGTTATCTGGCAATGGAAGCAACAGGTGAAGGGGAAGGAGGCCTAGATAGGAAGACTGGAGGGAGATGAGGCTGAGCTATGGACCTCGTTGATTTACTTTTAATCACTTAACAGTAATAACAATGAATTAGTGGCTTATAATGTAGTAGAATTGTTCTTGTAGACTTTGAGGCACATGAATAACTTCTCTGCAAAATTTAAGACTATTCACATCAATGTCTTCCATATGTAAATGTGCCTGGGGTTGGGCTGTGAATTCTGATGTACAGCAGCAGAGATTTTAATATCTCAGTTTTAATTTTGATGTGAATATTCTTTTTTTTATCATTATCAGTTGATTGCACTTCACTTTACCCTATTGCAAGTACTAGGAGTAGAAATTTTGAGGCTAGCAAAATTGGTGTCATAAGACGTATAATAAACCTGTGATTCATCTTTCAGGTTAGAGGGAAATTCTAGTCTGAGTACAGCCAACTGCTTAGTAGAACAAGCTTTAGGCTGTGTTGAGATCAAGGTAAACTTTTACAGTGCTTGATTTTGGCACATGTAGAAATGCACTTCATTATCTTAACGACTATATAATATTAGGAACATTTCAAATAGTGGGCAGTGTCCCTGTCTTGATGTTGCATACAAATGGGAAGACACAGCTGCTGTGTGGTAGAGTCCAAACAAACAAACACACCACCTTGTAAATGAGCAGTCCTGACTTGTGAATGTGGGTGGTGCCCTGAAGTTTTCTAGTCTCCACTAAGTGACAGAAATGTCTTCAATTCCATTAGGCTATGCTAACAGGAAATATTGCACTTTGTATGGATATTTTACATGCAGTGACAGTATCATAGCAATTACCAGCTAATACTGTTGCTAATTAAGAGACAAAGCTGAGTTTTGGCATTCATGAAGCATTCCCCAAAGCCAGGTCTCCGACGGAAAGCAACTTGTAGCTTCTCTTAGAACATTGTTATGAATTAGCATGAAGTAGTTTCTTAGTTACAGAACAAATGTGCCATCTGTCCTCTAAGTCAGATGTCTTTTAAGATTATTTAGGAAAATCTACATCAATACGTACTTTCGGTGTCCTTTGATGTGTTTCAATTCTAGACACGTCTGTTTTGTCTGTGCAATGACTTTTGCAAGGCTACATCATCTGTAGTTGAAAGAGATTAACAGGGAAGGAGGAGGGTTTCTGAGTTTGCATGTAGGGATGCTCTGTAATCTTTGACTTTGAACTGGACGTTCCTCCCTTGAAGGATTGGGAAGAAGCTGGGGTCATGTAAGCAGACAGTATATCAACAAGCTGGAATGTGTTCTAAATCATTAGTTCTTTGACCTTTGATCTGTTGTCAGATTCCTTCTGTGGCAGCAGGAGGAGGCTGCAGACTGACTGCTGGGTTGTTAGTGCTATTAATAGGTCAGCATCAGTGCATGGAAAGTTTAAATACAAGGATACTCTTGTAGTAGATATCCAGTGCACTGTATGAAAAAAAAATCTGCATACAGGTACTTATCAAATATAGTACCAATCTGTGGGCAAGCTAATGTGACTGGTCGATAGAAAGCACTCCTTCCTGAATATCAGGAAATTGCACAAGGTGCCTTGAAGCTCCGAATCACTGAACCAAAAAGCTTTCTTTATATAAAATCTCCCCTGGCTCATAATTCTCTTCCACTGCATTACAGTTCTGCTTGCCTACTTGTGAACTCCATTCTTCAGCGTAGTTATTAAAGCAGCCTTTAATGTTATCAAGCTTTTTTTGACTGTGTGTGTGTATGTGTGTGTTTTCTAAAACCTGAGTGTCCACCTTTTAGACAAAAGGCATTTCCGAACATTAGAACAGAAAACACTGGTAAATATGAGCTTGAAATGCTCTTGCAGCAAATACAGATAGAACAGAAATGGTACTACAGCTGGTTTTGGATGGTCACGAGATTAGGAATCTCACCCATGATCCTGAATTGCTACTCTGCATCCTTTTCATGGTATAAAAGTTACATGCAAGAGAATGAGGAGCAGTGATCTTAGTTTTCTTGGACTTGAGGTCCCTTTCAGCGACCAAACTTCTGACAAGAAATGAAGTTAATTACACAGCTTGGCTGACATTTATGAGTGCTGACAGATGCCATGTCAGATTTCAATAAGTGAAAGATCCCTTTGAAAATAGAAGGCCAACAGGATGCTGTACAGGTGCTTGGTGAGTGGGGCATCGCATCCTTCTGAGAATATAGAAAACTACTTGGCTTTGTTGTCAGTGTGTCCTTCATAGACTTTTCCAAGTTGTTAGAGACCCACAAGGATCATGAAATTCATTTGCGTGGCTTGTTATATATAGTTAGGTAGATTTTGTTTTGTTGTATTTTTACATCTTTGTTTTGCTTATTTCTTGAGAAATCTCTCATCTAAGTAGGTAGAGCCAGGGAATCCAAGGCTAAACTTTGGCATTTTTCCACTGACTGCGTTTTCTTCAAGGTTCATTTCCCACAGACCCAGCAATGACTTTGATCTCTACCTTGTGCTTAGTTTAATCTGAAAGGTGTTTAAAATGGTTGAATGATTCTTGCCATTGTTTCTATCCTGGTGCACAAAATATTGATGCCTTAGTTGGGAAACTGTCGCATTGCTACGTTCATTATACATGGTTGTTGTTTACTTGCTGCTGAGGTCGGATGCTCACTATTGCCTGTTAGATTGCCAGAAGAACTGAGACATACACATGTCAGATTGGGACAGGAAAGATTCTGTTGTGCAGGATTGTTGTTTTTGTCTTCAGTGTTGAGGAGAAAAACAAGGAGTGCTGACCGAGTGGGACTTAAGGCCCTCATCCTGAGCCTTAAGAATCCTGCTGAGGCACTACCATTGCAGACAGTCTACTGAGATTTACTATTCTTTTTTTGGTGTTCTGCTGATATGTGTTTGGATGCGTGTTCATTCCTTAAATGACTTACGCAACCAAAGGCTTTGCCATCTAGAAAAGTGCTGATTAGAGGAATGGAACAAAGGCAGGCAAACTCTTATTTCGTTTGAAATGGGGAAACTTGAGACTTTAATGAACAGGAGCCTTGCTTTCATCAATACAGGATTTATTAAGCTCTTAGGCAAAAACAAACAGAAAACATAGAAAAAAACCCACAAAAAAAAAAAAAACCCACAAACCAAACGAAAACCACTACCAAAAATAAATACCGGAAAACTCTGAATCAGACTTTTCTGTGTATTTGTTTAGATGTAAATGATGAACTGATACGTTGCCAAATTCCTATCTTCACACAACTCATTACTTCATAAGAATTAAAGAATCTGTGAATATTTACCTTCATAAGTACAGCCCCATTATTCTGTGAAGCCAAGAAAGATGAGGAAGAAAAAACCCCGACAGGAAATTGAATTTGCACCTCATTTAATGCATGATGGCAAAGCAGATCATTAGACTTTTTGTCGTGAATCACATTCATTTCCGCTGATTGAGTGCCTGTGCTCATGCAGTCTCCCTGTGTGGTTTTGTTTCTTCAGATATTAAACAATTTTTACTTAACGTCAATGTGAAATTATTGTACGAGGGGGCCCATTTTTCAACAGTCTCTAATAACCCCATGGAAATCCTACATAATACTCAGTAGAATCAAACCCTACTTCTGTTTTGAAAGATTCTAACGTCCCCATTTTCATCATCCCTGTTAACTCTTGGAAGTGATACAACTTAAGAATGGTTCTGGTCACTCAGGATCGCAGGCAGTTATATTGCTCTTAAACAGCTATACTTTGTCTTAAATGCTTGGTCTTGCATGCGTGGCACTGCAGCTTTGTGAGCTGACAGCAGCGCTGACAACATCTCTGATCCTGTGCTCCAGTGTTGCAAAATAGTAGCTCTGCTACAGTTCAAGAAAGAAAAACTTTGTAGGTCTGTATTCTCTGTATAGTGTGCATCAGAAGTGTGTTCCAGCGCATTCCATTCACAAGAGAGGCAGAATCTTGTGTTCAGAATATTAAATCCTTTGATATAGACTCCAGAACAAAGGCTGGTTTCCTCCAGGAGCTGTTGAAGATGAGTTTTCTGTTATTTATTTAACTAAAAACACTGGATTTTTGTTGTTGTTGTTTTTGGTTTTTTTCCCCCCTATTCTTGTGATACTTCAAGGAATAGAACTGCTCCCCAGCATCTTCTGTTTCCAAGGAGAGCTTCTGGACAAGTGAAATGGAATTCCATTCTTCATATTAAGCAGGGTCTTCAAGAAATGGTATTCTCAACTTGTGGCTGGTAGAATAATTGTCTGTGATAGATGCTTGCAGAATGCCCCTTGCTTTTTACCTTCTCAAGCAAGGCTCATTAATCATTATTGGTTTCATTAATGAGTTCTTTTGGAGTGTTTTTTTTTCCATCAGCATAGGAAAAAAACCCAAAGGAAAAAATAATGCTATGTTCCCTATTAACTGTCACTTAGCTCAGCCATTTTTTTAGTCTTGAGTAGATTTGTGATCAGAATCATTAATTCTGCACAATTGCAAAAAGAGGGGAAAAAAAGCTGTTTAAATCCTTTCCTTGTTTGTATACTAAATTGTGCACCAGGCATGGATACAGTCATGCTTATCTTTTCTGATTCCATCTCTTGAAAGCAGCCTGTTGGAACAGCATTTTTCTGACCACAAATGTTAACAGTCTGGGTGACCCTTGTTCGGTCCATGTAGCTTAAATCTGATTAGTGATAGGAACACGTGCTAAATTGTCTGCAAAAGTCCATCATAATGTGGGGTTGCCAAGACTTGTCTTTAATTCTTGCAGATATGTGTGCTTCCTGCGGTGAGGACACCAAAGATGATGAATCTGCTGGAGGTTCACATAATAAGCAGCTCTTCTTGTGTCCGAATTCATAGCTTGCCAACATGAGAGAATTTAACTCATTCAGAGGGACTGACAAAAAGAATAAAGGATTGAGTGGAAAGGAGACTTCATAGGGGAAAGGGTGATACTGGGAACATCTTCTTAAAAACAGTTGTTACTGCCTTTTTAAGACTTTCCGAACAATTTTATCCCCCATTTTCATCACTTGGCACTATGGCTGAGCAAAAGGGATAAATTTTAATATTACATAGTGTATGAACCCTTTTATTCATAGTCTGTAGTGGTTTTTTTTACAAATGATGTATCTGCCACAGCCCTCTGTATGACATTGAAGATGGAATGGCAGAGGAAGCTAGAACAGAAATGGCACTGAAAGTTACTTTTAATTATCCTTTCTTTCTAAACCAATTGTCTAGGCAGGTAAAGTAAGCTATGATGACTAAGTGAATTTTTCAAAAGGTGACTCACTGATAGAACTGAGAACGACAGCAAAGAGTCAGAAAGTTACTATATGCAGCTTCTGAGGCCAATCCAGTGTGCAATGAGTGCCTTAAGCTGAAACTGGATTTTTTGTAAACGTAAAGCTGCAAGCTAAAACACAAAGTGAAGGAGGCTATGAAGAAATTTTTCTGTAGATGTGAGTATTTCATAGCCCTTTATGAAATTTAGCACCTTCTGAAGCATATAGTATTAAACACTCTGTGGCAGTACTCCAATTCATGCATTCTAACCACAGGTTCTAACAGTCTGAATACGAATAGCTAACAGCTTTTAGGCATTAAAGTAGATATTCTCATTTTTCTCCATGATTTAACCGTAAGAATCCACGGAAGGTAACTTGGAGAAGCAAACCTATCCAAGATGTACATAGGCTTTACCTGTAGACCTCTAGAGGAAAATGTCTAGGTGGTCCCCAAATCAGGATTAGCTGAAGTAGGGATGTGGAATGGAGGTTGTATTATTTTCTGCCTAATGGTCAAGTAAGAATGTAATGTTAACTTGAAAAGAGTACTTTAGACAAAATGGAGGTCAGTAGAAAAAAAAAAAAAAAAAGAATAAAAGTTTTCTTTTTTTTCCAGAACCTGAAAACCATCTCAGAGCATTTTTGTAGCATTATAGTAGAGCCTTAATAACAACTCTCTGTAATTCTCCATAGACACTGATAATTGAGTTTTGTCTGCTTGTGGATTTAATGCCACCGTGAAATGTAATTTGTTTGCACATGAAATATTAACACTGTTCTATGCAGAAATGTGAAACCAGAAGAATGCCAGTACTGATACTGCTTCAATTCTAACTTGCATCTTAGTGTGTACTTTTCATTAGTACTCTATTAATTATTGTTACAATAACATTCATTAGATCTCTGGGGCTTGGCAACAGACCGACAGAGAATTTACAATCCCTGCCCCAAACACCTTGCAATTTTAATTTTCAAGGCAGTTAGCTAATGTGATATGAGCCCGTTATAACATGGGAGAGAATTAATGTTGTACATGACATACTCGGCATTTGTGGCAAGAGATGAATTGGAACTTGTTTCCCTGATCCTCTTTCTGAATCCCATATTTACATTTTTCAAGAACTCAATAACTGCTGCTTATTTACTTATCCCGTAATAATCAGAATTTATATTTGATCTGAGTGTTCTCAAGTGTTATGAAGAGGGTTATTATGGAATTACTTGCAGTGTAAGGCTTAAGTTGATGTTCTAGACCATTGTGAACAGCAGTTTGTTACTCAATTCCACAGACAAAGCAATATGCAAAGAAGTGATAGTGGCTGAAACCAAAAACACTGGGAGCTGCTGAATATAGGTGTTTTAACAAGTCACCTAGCAATTTACATTTATGCTTTCTCATAGAAATGTATAAAGAAGACTTAAAATTCTCATGTGAAACAAGTAGTCCTGTGTTCTAATGCTACTGCAGGATGTTGGATTCAGGTTGAAGTCCATGACTTATCTCACATTAAAGCAGAATTGTGAAATTCAGTCTCCCATCTCCCATGTCACTTTCTCTTCATAGGCGTTGGCTGTTCTGGAATGGATTGCTTTCTGTCCCTCATGCTGGCCAAAAATGCTATTGTTGCACTGTGCATATCTTTTTAGAGCAAAACAGGTATCTTGTTGACACTGGTGAATAATTTAATACTCAAATTGACTCTTGACTCCAAGTCAAAGAGATCCTTGACAGTCCTTCATCCTATAACCAGTACAATTATTTTTACTAGTAGAGCAATACATGGCCACTGTTCTGTATTCAAATGTAGAGTTATTTATCTAATCCATGAAGTACCAGAAAATGTAGTGTGTAAATGACCAGCATAAGAGCAGTGTAGATCAGATGCTTAAAGGTGACAGTAGTGTTTGGGAAATTAATTTGTTCAAAATACATGTCATTAATACCCTTTATTCACATTTGGTATGTTCAAGATCCAATATATTCACATATGATTTGGCTGTTTGTATCATAAATTATACACAGTAGAGATGTGGCAAGATTTTTAATCTCTTCTTTCTCTTTACTTCAGCATTCTCTGAGTATTTAGGTATAAATAAACACTGAAAAATTACCCTGAGCGTTTCAGATACACTTTCTGAAGCACTGATGGTGGAGCAGCTAAGTGTTATCTGGGGAGTGGAGGAGTTAAACTAAACCACACAACATCTCTAAAATATTCATTGTTTCAAAGAGAAGCAGCCGCATGAAAGCTTATTAAAATAAAGCACTTGCTTGCGGGGAGAAATGTGTGGTAGTGTATAAAATAGTAATCTCTCTTTTATTTAAGAAAGCATCTTCTGCTCCTCATCAGTCCCTGAAGTGAAAACAAGACTGTGCCACGCAAACTACGTTTTCCTTTTACAACTGCATGGAAATGGGGCAGAACCCCCTGTACTGTTGGCACGTTTATTGTGCAAGTTTTTGCAATACCTGCTGTATTCTGCCTTTGGGAGATCAAAGCCATTATACTCCTCTGTCAAGGACCTGTGGGCAGATTGCAAGGCTGAAAGTTTCCAAGTTTGCCCTGCACTGGTTGTCTTATGTGTAAATCCCTTGTTTTTCCAGTTTAAATCTGTTAGCATAAATTCACAGCAATGTGAACATGGGATAGGGGAAGAAACGTTTTGTAATGCTCCTTGCTCTCCTGCTTGATAATGTAATCTGACACAAGCTTTAGCACTTCAGATTGATATCAACTGAAGTATTTGAGCCAGGAAACTAGCTGGACAGTTTGGTTCTGATCTGCTGACCGTACTGAGAGCAGACCAGTGAGCAGGTACGATCATCTTGTTTGTGATTTGGGCTGAAAATGGGTGCCCGATTCTGAAACAAAAAGTGGATAAAGGTAGGCAGCGTGTCCTTACCTCCTTCCTGATACCCTTACAGGAGCCCTTATAAGAAAGAATTGTGTGGGTTTGCTTTGGTGCCCTAAAAACAGTGAATGTCTCTGGGAGGACTTCCCATTAGCCCAGCTACTACATGGAATTTTTCTCTCAAAGCAGTTTTTTTAATGACCATGTAATTTATGTTGCTTTCTACAACACTGTAAACCATGCAGTGATAAGCAACTAACTGCACCTGTTACGTCTCTGTAGTTGTGGTCTTTTCTGTTGTTGCTGTTGGGATTGATATTACTGTAGTGTTTTCTGTCAAACATTGTGATAAACTGTAGAGCTTGTACCTACCAACGCTAATGGTACCTATGAGTTAGAGGGGCTGTCTGCATGGTGTGATAAAGAGCTCTCCAAGCTAGCTCCAAACAAATAGGGTCATTCACAGTTTGCAGTGTGGCACCGTGCAGAGATTTAGGTGGAGTAACTGAGCAGTGTGCTGACCCTGAACAAAGACCCTGAACTCAAATTCGGCTGCAGCTTGTTACTGCCACAGTAAAACTGCATGGAGATGTTGATACAGTGCAGACCTTTCATGGGAAGTAATTTGCTTGATGTTGTACTCAGGGGTTTAACCTCTTCCCCTGCTGGAAGCATTCCTGCAAGCACTTCAAGTTGTTGAAGGGAAACTCTCACAAGGTCCAGTGGTGTGTGAAAGATGTGCTGAAATGAGAGGGCTCCATGCATGTTGAAAATGTGTTCAGGAATGCTGGAGAGTGCTCAAATAGGAGCTGCAGTTCCATATCACAGCATAAGGTTTGTACTAAGCTAACAATCTCTTCTATCTGGAGCCATAGGATTATGGTAGCGGAACTTCTCTGCTCTCTTTTGTACTGTCTTCTGTCCTAAATTCTAGTTTAGATTTAAATTCTAGTTCTTACTGACTGGAAAACATAAAACCAGATAGTTGAGAGCTACTATCTGGTACTATATCATATCTTACATTTAATAGCATGAAATCAAATCTCAAGTTCCATTTTTCCATACAACTGCTGACGTGATTAACAGGATGATACAAGATAACTGAAGTCTTGGTGACACCTGAATGCACTGAAGTTGTGATTGTGTAGGTTTCTCCAAATAAGTTTTTGATTACAAGGTCTCTTGAAGCCAAAAAATGCCAGTCATCTCCTGTGTTGTCAAGGCCATGTCATGACAGTAGGTGAAGGCAGGAATCCAATATAAAAAAGCAAGGCCACCAGGGTAATCCCATCTGTTGGTAGCACAGGCTGTTTCTGATGTCTTTTGTAGGTGTATTTTCCAATATGTGTTTTTTTTTTTCTTCCAGTGTGTGGCTGTGACTTGGCACAAGGAGGATTTTTCATTAAGAACGGGGAATACCTTTGCACCTTGGATTACCAGCGCATGTATGGTACCCGCTGCAACGGGTGTGGGGAGTTTGTTGAAGGAGAAGTAGTGACAGCTCTGGGAAAAACTTACCATCCAAACTGCTTTGCCTGTACAGTTTGCAAGTAAGTCGTCTCTCTCAGCCTATGTGACCTGAACCCAGTACATCAGGGAGAATGGCATCACCATGAGACAAAAGTCACAACATCTTTTTAGAAAACATTTGTTTTAAAGTGCTGCAAGTCTAATTCTGAGTGTCTTCAAAATACCACTCATTTATCTGCAGGAGATAACTTCTCTGTTACATGTAGCTCTCTGATCTCAGAAGCTTACTCTCACGTGTGAAGGAATACTAGGCTTACATGTTGAGATGTGGGCATGGGTTTAGCTGTGGTGATGAGCCCAGCTCAGAAATGAGAAAAGAGGTAGGGCAAAATCCTGGGTAGTGCACTGGAGAAATTATTTGGACTATAAGTACAGTTAAACAATTGAAAACATCTGAGGGCTCATGTGTACAACGTGTAATAACGCATGGCTTTGGGACAACACTGTTTCCCCTAGCTCTTCCTAAGCACTGTATCCTCTCCCCCAGAAGTAAAGCAGTTTTTAGTTCTACAGGGAATACAAACAAGGAATCAAGAACGATGCTATGTGTTTTATTTTGCAGAAACATGGATGTTCACTTGTTAAGCATAGTGTTGAAATGATGTGTAGTGTAGGCGGTCTGTATTCGGAAGGTAAAGCTCCTTACTAACTATTTGGAGTTGCCGAAGCTTCTCATTTTAGTGAAATGCTCATGCATTTGTAAACCAAGTAAGAGCAGCAGTGTCAACTTTTGCCTGGCACGCATTTTTGAAATTTGTTCATCAGATAATCTCAAACTTCTGTAGTCCATTCAGCCTTTACCTTTCTCCTAACGCCATGTGCAGAAGCAACAGTTGGGGTTGTTTCTTTCTTATGTAGATAAGTATTTTAAAACTCTAGGATAATGAAGGTAGCTAGCACCTCATTTTTTGTGAACCACTACATCCACAGTAATACGTATTTCATTGCTGAACACAGATTAAGTTAATCTATTTTTGAGTTCCTCGTCCTAAGACGAGTACTTTGTCTGAGTACCCTGCACTGTTTGCTGTCAACAGCATCATGCTGAGGCTACTGTAAACGTAGCTGTTGTGTCTAAGCAGATTTCGCTGTCATCTTCTCCTCAGATAAAGTGTGCTTAATGTCTTGTAGTTTGGTTTCAGTAAGTTAAGTCTGACCTCTGCTCTGCTTGCATCTGTGGATTGGATTTTTTCCAGTGCCTGACTTTGCCAAGGCCATATTGCAGAAACTGTTTGGCCTGAGTTACTGTGAGATGTTATTTGCAGTGGGAGAAGGCAGCAAGCTCAAGGCATAGGGGCTAGAACAAAAATTCTGGCATAATCTCTGCTAAAATACATTTTTCTCTTTAACCCAGGCGTCCATTTCCACCAGGTGATCGAGTTACCTTTAATGGAAGGGATTGTCTGTGTCAGCTGTGTGCTCAGCCAATGTCCTCCAGCCCGAAAGAACTGTCTGCCTCAAGCAGTAAGTATGCCGTCTTCTTTCTGAATTCTCTTGCTCTTTTGGGCTCATCAGCATTTGATTGAAACTAGTTTGATTCAATCTTATAGATTTTTGATACGTATATATATATATATTTTGTCCTTCTTTTAGAACTCTGGGCTGCCACTGATAACCATCTTTTTTCTTTTTTTTATGTTTTTCATTCTCAGAAATTGTCCGGTTTGGCAGCTCAGAGGAGACATTTATTCATTTCAGTATGAACAAATGACTTTTGCCCAGAAATTGGATTTTCTGAAGGGCTCATTTTCTTTTATAGGCACTGGAAAAGTATTTCCTTGATGAAATCAGAAGTTTCAGAGTTGATGGATTCCAGTTTTCCCATGTATAGTTACATGGGTTTAAGTATTAAAAAGAGGACAATGTTAGAGGAAGTTAATTTTCTTCTACTCGTTAACACTTGAACAATTTATTGAAGTCTGAGTTGATTTAAATTATTCCTTGAAAGGGGTATCACTTTGGCGGAGTGTTTCTGATCACAAATCGATTTCAGTATCCATTCTCAAGAAGGGTTCTCAAGAAATCATTCTCTAAATAAATAAACAGAGAAAGCAAGTTAAGGATAAGAGGTGATGAAGAAAATTTTGAGGGGGCATTAGCTTGGCTTGCTGTTACATTGTAATGCTTAAAAGGAATAATTTGCCAATTACTGATTCACAGGAGGTATTCAGCTCTACCTGTTCTTTCTTTTAAAGTCTTTCAAAATCTGATTCTTTCTTTGACTCCTGGATTGTATTCAGCACCCTCATTTGTAATGATTTATCCAGTATAGTTTTATAATTCACAATGACTGCAGGTTTCCTTGGGATACTTGGTAGTTTGCCACCAGTTTTGATTTATCAGAGACTTTCCGTGTTTTGTACAGGTACATGACTTTGAAATCCTGGGACTGCAAAGTGCGATGTAAAGGCATAGTTGGGTGATGTTTGTGCTCAGTGGATGAGTCAAGCACATCTCAGGTGTTCTAATTTGACTGAGAAAGTGTAATCAGACACTTAGCAAGATGGAAAATGAAATCTGATTTTTTGATACTGTGCCTTTCTGTCTGATAAGTTATTGCATTCTAGCTGTCAGCTTGCAGGAGAAAATGCATGGGCCTAATTGGTTAAGGAAGAATTTAAGAACCTGTGGAAAGCCCTAGAAGGATACAGTGCAAGGTTCTCATCGTTTTGAAGCAGGGCTCTCCAAAACAAGCAAACAAAATTTGGATCAGCATGTGTTTGTAATTAATGTAATACTAATGAAGTGTTCCCCTAATAGTGTGCTCAGTGATACATCAGCTGCTACTATAGCACTGAAAGTTGACATAGATACTGAGAAACCTTTCTTGCTGACACTGGAGAGTAAATTTTAATTAGTCTGAAGTGTTCCAAATCACTTTCACTTCCTCCGAGTGAAACCCATCAATCTTTTCTGATGCTTTGCCCTTCTTTGAATGGATGCTATGTGTTGCTTGGCTGTTTTGTTTGGTTTTCATAAGTCCTTTTAGAAGAGAATCTCATTCATACCGAGCATCCGTTTTCTGTCCTATATTGCTGTCAGTTTCCCCTCATTGGTTTCAAGTAGATTACTGGAGGCAGCTTTCCTCAAAACAAAGAAAATTGAAGGTGAGGAAAGTCAACAGACTGAATGTATATCAAGTTTGGTTAGTTTGTGTGATGTAAAAGGAAGCTGGAATGCCTACATTAGTGTTGGCGTGCAGTTTTCTCATGTCTGTTACTTCACACAAATTAAAGGCTTGTTGATAGCTTTTCTTGGATGCTTTCAAGGAAAATCAAATGCTTCTAAATATAGGGTTCCTTACACGTCCCTTAGACACTGCTAGATATATGCAGTGGAATTTTCATTGAAGTCGGCAGGAAATTTAAGGCTGAGCACTCGTAAATAGCTTTGCAGACAAATGAAATGGATGGTATTCTTTTTTTCCTCATTGCTTTACTTCTCATGCTCTCTTAAGAAATAAGATGTGCTCTACAAAGCAAAGTGACCAGGATGTATACAGAACAGCACAGAGGCAGGGGACAAGTGCCTGGTATCTAAAAATCAAATTGTAGAAAAGAGAGGATGTTGAAACTGATTTTGAAAGACTAGAAGTGTGATGTTATGGCTTGGGCAGTTGAGGGTTTTCAAGGCTGTGCCAAAGATGAGAGGTTATTTTTCTTTGGGTCCTAGTAAAGAAGTAATGTTAATAATGTATCTGAATAGATAGCATTTGTGTTTTAAGCAGTATCTGAGTATTTATACATCATAATGATTGCCTGGTTTGTACTGTCTTAAGCTCCTTCTGCTTTCCTTTGTATTATAGCTAGATGCTTACACACATGTGTTTCTTATGGTCAGAGTGAGAAGAGCCAGAGCTGAATTGAAACATATGTAATTATTATTACTTATTTATTCAGAGGCAAGTAGATTGGCCATGTTACCAGCTTATCGTAGAATCATAGAATGGTTTGGGTTGGAAGGGACCTTTAAGATCATGTAGTTCCAACCCCTTGCTCTGAAATTCAGAGGAAGCTGTGTGTCTTTAAGCACAGTTTAAGAGATTGCCCTTTTCCTTGAACACAGATTTTTCCCCTTAGGTATTTCACTTCAGAATTTCCACAATAAAGCACATAACTAATGAGAATATTACATTACTTCCTGCCTGGGATTGAGCCCTTTCTGTGTTGGCTCCTTGTCTGGTTGCTGGTAAGGCCAGATCATTTTAGCGATGAAATTAGTTAATGCGCATTTCAAGTAGGATTTCCAGGTGGATAGGAAAAACTCGCTATCCAAAAAAAGACTGAAGCAGTGCAGTCACCCAGCAAGAGTTTTCATATGAGAAATGCATCGTCTTTTAAAATGATGGAGAGAATCACAGCTTCCATTTCTTTAGTGAAATAGATGCTTGCGTGCCACATGTGCTGAGATGTGCAGTAATACTGTCTGGACAGAAGCACAGGGAGGATAGCTTGGTGCTTCTTTCTTTTATAGTCTCTGCTGTGAGTTAAGAGCATTACACTGCGGACACAACATGGACCAGAGTTTCCAAAATGGCCAGTCTTGCATGTGCATGAATAATACTTGGTGCAGCTGTTTCCCGACCAGACGGCTTCCACGTGGAGCTTTCACAATGCTGTTTTGTATATTTGTCCCTGTCTGTTTTGCACATTGTGTTCTGATTCAAAGAACGTAAGTTCTCTGGGCCAAATGCTTTCATGGCTATCTATATAGAGGCTAACAGAGATCCTGACTCGCAACTGGGGATCTTAGCTCTATTGTGATATAAATAATAAGCTTAACGCTTAATGAACTTCTGGGAGAAAGATATCATTGTTAATTATTCAGTAGCCTTATCTCTTCAAATAAGATACAGTAAATCTCCCAGTAAATATCTGAAACTTCCAGCAAGGCTTGTGGTAAAGCTGAAGTAGAGCAGAGCTGGCAGCCTTTATCTGTTGAAGAAGGCAGTCAGGAATAAATGGGAATCATCTTTTGCCTCACTGCCCTAAGAGTGGAGAAAAGATCTTGTTTTAGAAACAGCAGTGCATCAGAATGGAGAAGCAAATTTGCATTGTGCCCTTCTCTTCAAGACTCTTAATTCTTAATGTTCTTTTATACTCAGGACATAATGGACCTTTGGGTCTGTAGGGAAAACATGCAGACTGAAGGGAAAGACTTGGCTATTTGCAGTCAAGCTATCTGCAATGGTTTTTGGCTTAAAAGGATATTAAGCAACATCTAACACATGATTTTGAGCTCATTCTTTGGAAACATCTACAGTTTCACACTGTGTGTTAAAGCTACATAATATGTATAGGTATTTTCTGAATCCGTGGCACAGAAGTGGATATGCCCTAAGTGGAAGACTCAGTTTTGCCTCAAGGATGCATGTTCACAGCAGCCATATGCTTCAGTGGGTGCACTGGGGCACTTAGAGAAGGGCCAACAATTTGGTGTTTGAATGTGCTTTAACTGGATTATGAATGGAGTTTAAAATCCTATGTAAAATTTTGATTCTGAAGGGACTAATATTTTGTGTACGTGCTGTAGCTCACAGATAGAATCATAGAATGGTTTGGATGGAAGGGACCTTTAAGATCACCTAGTTACAGCCCCCTGCTATGAGCATGGACACCTCCCTCTACACCATGCTGCTCACTGCCCCATCCAGCCCAACCTTCAGTGCTTCCAGGGAGGGGGCATCCACAGCCTTGCTGGACAACCTGTTCCAGTGTCTCACCACCTTCACAGTGAAGTGTTTCTCCCCTATACCTAGTCTAAATCTAACCTCTTCCAGTTTAAAGCCATTTTCCCTTGTTAAAAAATCCTGGTTAAGTTAAGAAACTGGAGATTCAGCTGAGGATATATGGGACTTGACAGGAGTAACTCTGTTCTCTAATTTATTTATCGTGGAATCAAAACACTACAGATATAATTGATTTCAAACACTGTGATTGAAATCACTGATTTTAATCGTAGCTTAACTAAGAACCCGGGAAACTTTGATTAAAATAATTGATTGGAACCTTGTTTAAATATCAGTATCACATTCTCCCTATTTTAATCCCATAGCATTTATCAGAGAAGTGCTGTTCAAAAGATAATTCCTAAGAGTAGTGGAAGAACTGCAAGGAACTGCTCAGCAAATGGGTGTTGCATTAGGAAAATACAACTATAGGAGGAAATCCCCAGACGTAAAACTAATTTGGGAATTGTCACATTCAGAAAGCATAGGTAGTAAATCAGGAATCTGAGGTCACCGATTGTTGTTATTTAGCGCTTAGTTTGCCATGGGTTACCAGGGCATAAAAACCTTTCTAAAAGTTTCCATATTGGTGATTGTTCTGTTTGAGTTACTTGTTTTCCAAGGGTAATAATGGAAAATTACTCAAAATAGTCTGCAAATAAAGAATCACAGCATGTTTTATCCGTGGGCTGGGCTTAAAACAGTGAAGTTCATTTGCAAACTGTGCAATTCACTTGGCATACTGTGAGTTGTAATTGGGAATTTAAATTCAGCTGAAATTAACTGAATACTGAATATGGGGTAAATAACAGGTTAAGATCTCAGTCACCAGCTGCTGATTTACATCTGCCTGGGGTTTATCATCAGAGTGGTTTTTACAAATGGGATATTGGGGCTAGTATTTTATGGACCAACCTCTTCTTGTAGCATGGCTGACTCTTCTGCCTATTTCCATCACACTTTGGATTGCTGTTCAGAAATCTGTGAGAAAGACTAGGTTGAAGTGGCTGATGCTGAGGGTGATGTTATGGGGAAAGGCCAACTTGGTGGTACACTGCTTGCAAGGACAGTTTCCAAGAGTAAAAGGGTAAAAGGCCAGTTGGATCAGCTTCCATTGGGAAGGAGGTGTAACAAGAAGAGGAAAGAAGGGCAATACAGATTTCTGGTGTAGGAGACTAACATGAATGCTTACATCAGGAAAGTAGGTAAGAATAAAGACTCTGTTAATGTAACAATGTCATAACAGCAGAATGAAGTTGAGGGCAAGCATTCATTCTTCCAAATCACTTTAAATTACATACAATGATGAAAAGGTTCTTTACAGTAGGGATACATCCAAGATAACCACACAGTGTTCTTCATATAAATGATTTTAGTTTATATTTCCATGTATGTTAGACAGTTTCTTAAGCAGGCGAGTCAGTCACTCATGGTTAATGAGGACTTGTGTTGCAAGCAAATAATACCATTCTATGCCATTGTGACTTCTTTCCATATTTAATCAAATAAAGCCATTTTATTTTCTTTAAGTATTTGTTTTGAAAATATCATTTTCCCCCACTTGCCATTTATAATAAACAGTCAAAATTATATTCCACTTCCCATGGGAAATTCAGTTCCCGCCATTGTATGAGCCCAGCCTCTTATTGTAAGGTTGTTCAGGAGCACAAGGCTGTTAGAATGGTTTTGTTTTGCCTCCAGCAAAAGAGCAGTAGCACGTTTTGTCCTGACAAACGCTGCCCATCTTTACATTGGCAAAGAGGAAGGATCTGGCAGCAGATTTCACTGCAAAATGGAGTAACGTACATGGATCTAAATCCTAGATGAAAAATTCCCAATATTGTGTGGCCTTCTCTGACTTCCTGACCTCAGCACTGCCCAGCAGTCAAATGATTATGATTTAAACTTTGAAAGTGCTTAATATACTGTAAACAAAGTAGACAAAGTGAGTTTTTATGTTTAGCTTTGACAGAAAGATGAGTGAGAAAGCCTGCGTGATATCAGTAATAAGTCTTATTTTTAAAAGGGAGTTTCAGAAATGTTACCTGATCTGTGATCTAACTTATCTTGTTAACTTATCTGTGATCTTCCTGTGATTTCTTGACTTCCCCTTCTTTCACTTCCAAGTCATTGTTCATTGTAGATCGATTGGTAGGTCCAGCTATGTTTGACCATGTATTGCTGTGCAAGCTCAATGAAATCTTGTTTTTTTACTTTTTAAAAGAAGTAAATGGTAGAACCCTGCTGATGCCGCCTTCATACAGCTGGTATGTTTGCGCTTTATGGGAAAAGGAACAGTAACAAAGAGTATTACTCCTATGACTCATAGGGATTATGGCAGTTTCAGACTTCAACTAGACAGGTGCTGCCAATGACCATCAGGATTGAAAAGGACTTTCTGGTGATTTAATTATACATCATTAAGAAAGGCTGCTGTTAACTCTGCTCAGAACCCTGCACAGAACAAAGCTGGTATGCTCATGTAACCTTATCCTGCTTGTGATTTTGCATAATGATGTTCGTTAGGACAAAAGCACATAGGGATGACTTCCCTGTTGTAAGTTACGTGGAGTGAGCAGAGAACGTGTGGTAAAGGTAGAATTGCTAGTAAATGTTCAAGGAATATCAGTGGGAGTGGTCTAAGTGCTATGCAGCATGCTTAGGGTTAATGCAGCTCAATCAGCTTCGAGCCCACTGCCTGTGCCACGATCCAGCAGAGCAGAGCTCTCTGTTATTGGCTGAGGGCAGGGGAGGGAGGCAGAGGAGAAAATCCACCGCTTAATTTAGGCAGTGACGAATGGGTTGCTGTGCAGGATGTTTCACTCCTGCATGCCTGGGGTGATGCAGATGCTAAATAGGGAAATGCATTTTCTCATCGCATCTTCACAAGCAAGGTGTTATGGATGGCAGCACACCTTGACTTGCATCTTCTAATGAGGCCGCTTGAGGTGACTGAGGGGTGGAGATCTTAATCGTACGTAACATTAGTGTCATGCTGCTTTCCCTTGTCCTGTCCCCCACTTTTCCCTGCTTTTGGGCTGGCTGACTCCACATTCAGTTACAGCTCTTTTGTCCTTCTTGTCACTTGCTTCTGTATCTGGACACATCAAATATGACACCCTTCTGAGCTATTTTATTCTAGAGCAGTAGTAGCTTAAATACGTGAGGACGTTTCCTCACATTGTACAGGCCTAGTCAGAGTACAGGAAAGGCACAACAGGTATGGTCACCATATCTGGCAGAGAGCTGTTCAGGAGGCTTTTGCTTTGCTGAAGAATGATGCTGTCGGCTAATGTTCACATGAGAGAGGGTGAATCCACCTTTTCTGCACAATATCTGAGCAAGAGGGCATTGCTTGTGGAGGCTACAAGGGAGGGAGCTGCAGCTGTTGGTGCCACAGGCAGCCACTGCACGTATCAACATGTGTGTTACCTCACGTTTCTTAGAATTAGTTCTGTGGACTGTCTGATCATGCTTTTATTTATATCCTAAGTGCTCACTCATGCACTTTAAGCAGTATCCTGCACTTCCCTTCTCCTCTGCACTATGTTGGCCCAGTTGGATGGGTAGCTGTGTAGTGAACGGCAGCAGGGAACAATGTGGGTTATATGGCTAAAAGAGAGCTGAGCAGAGCTTGGGACTACAGGGGCACAGTCTGTTCAACCCAGGTGTGAAGCCAGATGCAGAACCATGCTGGAAACCATTACACACAATTTTGGGGGAGGGTTTTCAGTTTTTTTGTGTACAAGTTTGGCCTGGCACGTGGTTGTGGAGCCTCTCGGTTGTCTTACCTCACAGCCCTTTTGTTTGTGGCATAAGCTGGTTATAGGCTGATGCAGGTTGTGCCTAGTGTGATACTGAGATCCTGCCTGCTTATGCTTTGTGCTGATGACATTCAGCCAAAGGCTTTAATATGCTTCATGCAGGCCCGGGGTCATAAAATGGCTCTTATTTGTAGAATTTGGATGAATAAATGGTCTTTTCTCAGCCCAGCTTTATTTGCACTCTATTTTAGGAGATAATAATTGCTAGCTTCTCACACATATACTGTTCTGTGAGAATTAAAATCGGGTTTAGTTAAAAGCCATTTCAGCCTATTAAGACAGTACTGAACAATTTGTTTGCTTTGATTTTAGGCATTCATTATGTCAGCAACTGGAAATAATGATATTCACTTACTCTTTCTGGGTTCTTGAAGGTGTTTTGCAAGAGTAAGTAAATGTCATTATTGCTATTGAATAGTAAAAGCATATAGTCAGCCCCTGGTATCACACCACACATGAATGTAGGAGCAGTCAGTCCGGCAATGCCACCTCTGGCTTTCAAGAAGCAAAGAAACAGGCAGACATAGTTCATGGATCCCTCTGTCCTCCATGGTACTGCTATTTGCACCACTAAGGATTGATAACAGGCTGGGTAGGCCTGGTATAAGGCAGTTCTTATATTTTGACCATGTCAGAAATTCAGTGAAACAAAGAGCTTTGAAAATCTATTCCTTGGTTCCATATCTGTGAAATTTCAGCCTTACGAAGCTTTCTTGGATAAAGCCGAAGAAAGCATGGAAAATACAGCAGATTTTTGGAGGGATTATTGTACCGGGAGTGTATCACGGTTTGGCAGGAGTGTAGGTCAGGAATGTGGAAGCTGGCACAGCATGGAGAGGCAGTTGTGCTAGGAAGCTGAGAAACGGGGGCTGTTTAAAGCTGCAGTTCAGCACCCACTGAGATTAGGGGAAGTTCTTATTTATCATCGCAGTTTGTAGATAAATTTTCAAGCTGGAAGAAGCCCCAATAAATAATGTCGTATGCTCCCCAAACCATGGCAAGATTAGCATACCAAAGGCATTAAGACAGATGTTTACTTGACTCCTCCCTTAGCTTTGTGCTATAAACTTCAGAGCCTTTCTTTCTGACCTGTTCTAGCCTTTGCTGTCAATATGTAGTGGCACGAAGCCTTGAGCTGGCATGTAAGAGCAGAGGGATCCATTACATGCTGTCAGTCCTTGTCATTGCGTGATTTCAATTTGTAACATTTGTCCTCTAGAGCAAAGCCCTGGGATTAGACCACTCCTGGTTGCTTTTCAAGTCCAAGTCATATCATTGGTCCCTGATTTGCTCTTTGTTACAAGATATCATGGTGCTTGGGCCCTTTCTCTTAAGGGATTTGAGGAGATGAAGAATACTGATAGAGAGACAATGGGCAAATAGCAACCGGGATTGCATGAATGCCCATCATACACTTAAGGCTCTCATTGCTCATTATCCAGCAAACAAAAGTGAGGCCCTCAGTGTCAGAAGGAGTGATTCCTCTTCCTGTCAGTTGTGATAATAAGCTTAGACTCACCTTTTTGCAAGATATGGTGTTACCTGGGCTGTGAAGTCACGAGGAGACGATGTGCAGGCTGTACCTGTTCAGTCAGCTGGAACTGGTCTTGGTTTGTGGCTATTTGTTGGTGTTTCAGGCATGTGGAGAGAATGTTACAGTCATGAAAGGGACATTGATTTTCAGATAATAAAATACAGGAAGAGCTTTGTTCCGGGCTGTCTCCTCTGTGGCTTCCAAGCATGTCTCAGTTGATGGGCATTCCCTTTCTGCTTCACTGCTCTTGCAGGCCTTCCCTTCCCTCCATCCCCTGCGGCCAGCCACAGAAGCTCTAGCACAGTGCCTGCAGTTCAGTGCTGCTTTCCTCATCAGTCTCTTCAGATCTGACCAGGAAATCTCTGAGTATCTTATATCTGAATGGAGAGGAATGGGAGCTTGGGGCTGAAGCAGCTTTCTGACGTGATGTGAGAGATTGTGGCATCCTTGGGGATGGAGGGCATTTGCTGGCTCTGGGCTTCAGGTTTTCTGTCTGCCTTCAAGTTGTCTTCCTGAATCACGGAGAAAACTGAGCCGTGACTGCCAGGTAGTACTAACATCTCTGAGTGAGAGTCCTCGTGCCTATTAAAGACTATGAGAGCTGCTGCTTTCCACACCTGCTGCTGGCTCACAATATGCCCTGTCATACAGCATTTAGTGCGGTCATGCTGCTGTCACCCTCACCTCGGTCCCTTGCTAAAAAACACTCTCTGCCTGTTCCCTGGCCAGGATGTGCCACCACTCACTATCAGGGTGGACGTGTGGGCTTTGCTGCCACCCAATGGGGAGTGCAGAGCTCCCTTCCCAGCACCATTGAAGCATTCTGGATCTGAGAAAAGCTGATTCCTCCAGAAGGTAGATCTTTTTTGAAGTGGTGGTTTATGTAGCTCCTTCCTAGCAAAATCTGAGGTTTGTACTCAGCTTGCCGGGCAGTCATTGAAACACAGCATGAAAAACAGAAGAGAGACTTTTTGTCCTCTGCTGGCTGCCTATACTGAAAAAGTCTGTACAAGGCCTGGCAGTCTCTGAGGAGAGGAAGATGCACCTTTGCATTGCCGTGTAATTTTCCTCTTTGCTTACCAACTGTAGCAATTGCTGCATGGTTAATGAAGATCAATGAACCAGATAACTGACAACAAATGCAATTGTTTGTTTATTTGCAGATTGCGCTGGCTGTGGAAGAGACATAAAAAATGGACAAGCATTGCTAGCTCTCGATAAGCAGTGGCACCTGGGGTGCTTTAAGTGCAAGGCCTGTGGGAAGGTCCTGACTGGGGAATACATCAGCAAGTAAGTAGCCCCTGCATCTCTCCTGCATCTCTCCTGCACTCCTGGCATGAGTTCTTGTTGCCAAAGGGGAAGAGCTTCCAGCAAAGTTCAACCTTCAAAATCCAGTTTTGATTATCTTTTCATATGCACCAAAATCTTTACTCTCAATTAGAGCTAAGCTGGAAAGGGGAAGTATACTGGAAAGAACAACTGGAAGGTGGTGATATTCTGTATTTTACACCAGTACGGAAGGGAGTATAGCTCCATGTTGCCATAAGGGGTTGGGGGAATTCCTACATGTGTTTTCTGTGTTAGATGGATACAGCTTTGTGCTATTTTACTTTTCAACTTTGATGTTGAGGAAAAAGGTTGGAACCTGCCTACTGTTTGCTTGGGCTGGGGAGAGAGTAAATGTGATGATGTGATTGACCTGGAACTGTTTCTCAACACAAATAAGCAACTGCTTACTTTCTTTGCACACTACCGAATTTCTTTGCTGAGTGGTTTCCACTCATCCCCCTCGACAAAGTTCCACTGATTTCTCTGGAATTGTACCACCTATAGCTTTAGGTTGGAACAGATTGCCCAGAGAGGTGGTGGATGCCCCATCCCTGGAGGCACTCAAGGCCAGGCTGGATGTGGCTCTGGACAGCCTGGTCTGGTGGTTGGCGACCCCGCACATAGCAGGGGGTTGAAACCAGATGATCATTGTGGTCCTTTTCAGCCCAGGCCATTCTGTGATTTAGACAGACTGTTCTTAAGAATGAAATTTACTTCAGTGGTTTGTGCAGGATGTCTTTCCCACGTGGAACCTTAAGGAATAGTTATAAATCACTGATGAGAATATGAATTCTTTTCTTCTTTTACTACAATGTACATCTTTTGAAATCTCTCCTATTTGGCTATTGCTGTCTGTAGGAATGCCAATGAAGACGAGGGAAGAAACTAAGTCATGCTGTAACCTGTTCATTAAAAGTGGCTTATACTTTGTGGCTTTTCTTTTTCAGAGATGGTGCTCCTTATTGTGAAAAGGACTATCAGGTTCTTTTTGGAGTCAAGTGTGAAGCGTGTCACCAATTCATTACTGGGAAAGTACTGGAGGTAAGTGCTTTGTAAACTGGGGTTTAAGATTTGGGCCATATCCCATTATGTCTTCACACAGCCACAAAGAATGCAAAAACTTCTCCTAGGAAAGTTTTACTGCTGATTTTAGAGTAAAGATACTCACTTTCAGCAGTATTTTTATATATCTTTTGTTGACTTCTAGTTGGAAACAGCAGTGTTCTCTTTGCATCTGGCCAAATCACTTCAGAGTTGCGTATCTTATACTGTCACTACTATCTCCCATGGCTGCAACTAGTCCTTGTGAGGTGGAATCCTTGAGCTGTGTATGGATTCCTTTATGCCATCACAGAAATGTTTATTGGGCAAAAATGCAGGGGTCTTTCCTTGTGCTATTATCATTGAGATAAGAGAAACAAAACTGCTGCCTCCTCTCCACCTAGGATAGCATGTTCAATGGAAAGAACGTGACCTTCAGGCTTAGGTCTGGAGCTGGGCTTGTATAGCTTGGTTGCTACTTCAGTGATGTTTAATACACAGCCTGTACTCTTAGGAAAAAGAAATACCCTTTGCATAATAAAGTAAGTTGAAGAAATGTGAGAAGTAGGAAGAACTTCAGTTACAGGTGTATTTTTTTTTTTGAAGAAGAAACTGGATATGTTTTTTTAGGGACTAACAAAAAATAGTCCTGAAAGAGTTACTGAAATAAAAGCAGCTGGAATTTGCTCTTGAAGGGTGTATTGCAGGTTCTTTTCTTTGTTTTTGTCTACTAGAAGTGCATGACTGTATCAGCCCTCATCAGAGAAGTTTCAGTTTTGTTGTGGAGTGGTAACAGGTTGACTTTCTAGTCTGGAGGTTTCAGAATATTAACCAGGCTGGCTGCCCCCAAATGAAACTCTGAGAGCCTGCCGACACGCAGTGCAGCTGTCACTGCTTCCACTGAGAGGGAATACAGTTTTTCAGTTAGCCGTGCTCTAAGTCTGCCTCCTTCACAACATGTACCTCGTCCTTTCAGACTCTCATAGATAAGTAATGAGAACAGTCTGAGCTTTCCCTTGAGTAGAAAGGCCATGTCTCTGGCTTTTATCTGAAGATCTACTACCATCTGCTTATCTATTCCCATCTACTGATGAGTTTTTCAGCTTAGTATTTTGAATTGGTGACAGTATAGTTGGAGTGGGAGGCACTGCTGGAGAGAAGTAATTAGATTTGTGAGACTGGGAAGCATAAAATAATTTTAAAATAACTTCAGATGCTATTCCTGCTGTTATTGTATTACTCGGAACTTATCCAATCTGTTGCTCAAAGCAGTGCTGTCTACTTAGAGGCATGGAGATGAAAATAACAAAAGGGAAGATACTCTGTGGAGTCTGTGGAGAGCTGTGAAGAAATGAGCTGGGTTTGGAGCCTTTTGTGGAGTGGATGGGAATATAGAAAAGCTGCATTCCTGTTGCTTTTTCTAGTATCAATGAGAAAGAAACCTAGCTTTCTGAAAGGATCTTGAGCTATATCCTTTCAGAGCTGAATCAGCTGACGGTGGGAAAAGATCAGTTGAACTGAACTAGGACTCATCATAACCTGTCCATCATAACCTACACTAAAGTTCAGGTTGTCGGAGACTTTGTGTCCCATACAGAACCTTGATGCAGTTCTTTGGGCCCAAAGTTGGTTTCTCTCCCTGTAGTTCTTTCTCTTCCGATGTCTGTTTATTATAAGAGGCATAGACTACATTTTGCTGAAATATAAGTAATGGAAAAGGCATCCAACCTTATGTAAATAAAAAAAATAGAGGTAAAAGATTTTCCATTTGATTTAGCTTCTGCAGAATCAGAATATGTTCATGAATTAGAAACAGACCCTTTGATGTTACAAATATATGGAAATATTAATCATGTAATCATCTTAATTTGTGGTTCAAGTAGAAGTCAGTCTTACCATGTGTGGTGATTATCTGAGACACAGCCCATAATAATACAGTAGAGGGCAGCAGTAGTTCTCAATATGCAAGGAAGACCAAACAATAAAGCCTGTAGAAGTTGATTTACTCATATAGCACAACTGTTTCCTGACTTGTTTACATGATGTTTGAAACTGACTGCTATGTGGCAGGTGTAGGCTGAGCAAGTTGTTAAAGACTTTCACCAAAAAATTTAGCATTTTATAGTCAAGGAGGCCATTTGGACATGGGTATAACCGTTAGCAGCATGGATAGTCTGTGAATACAGCTCTCCTGGTATCATCTGGGAGTGCAGGTACAGGAGAGGCATTCAAGCTCTTTTTTTCATTGGGCTGCACTTGAAAAGATGCTGAGAAGATACAACTAATGTTCAATAATACAGAGTAGTTAATGGAACTGTGGACTATTTTCTTGTCTCCTCCTTAGAAGTCTTTTACACTGTCAGATACCACATTTTTAAAGGGGCAATACTAATGCCTTTAAATTAGACTAAAGGCATAGTAAGTGGAAACTTAAGGTGAGAAAATGTCAGCATACGTGTCCTCACTGAGCAGAAAAGGTGGTTTAGAGGAAGGGGTCAGTGCGTGACATAAATCCTCTGGTAACAAAGGAGATGAGAGATCAGAAGCAGTCAGGGCAGCTTGTCAATTAAATATTTGTTCTGTCAGGAGCAATATATACTACATCATGATCATCACCTGAAGAGATGATTTGCAGATTGGAGGGAGGGATGTGGCACATTATATGCAAACACTTCCCTCTCGTGGACCAGAAGCAATCAGCAGCATGCTGGTTTTCCTAAATGGAAAGTTAATAGAAAAGCAGGAAAACTACAGAAACATGAAAACATGAAACTGAGATTGCTTTGTGGAGGCTGATTCTATCTGCTTCCTGAGTAAGAGTTACAATTCCTTAAAGAAAATTTGAGGTGCTGTGCAACATTTCAGATTTGCAGCTCCCGGTTGCTTCTGTTCCTCATTGCTGCTTAGCACCTCTGAAAAATCATGCCTTCAGATTTCTCCACTGAACAAGTCAGTAAGGGGGGACAACCACTGATGAAGATGATGGGAGCCAAAGAGACCTCATTCCAGAGGGCAACGTCAGCAAACTGGGTTGGAATAGCTCATGTTTCATAGAATGTAGAATTCCTAGGTTGAAAGGGATCGTAAATCACATCCAGTTCCAGCCTGCTGCCGTGGGCTGGTTGCCACCCACCAGATCAGGGCCCAGAGCCCCATCCCACCTGGCCTTGAGCACCTCCGGGGGTGGAGCACTCACAGCTTTTCTGGTCGACCTGTTTCAGTGCCTCAGGTTTGAGTTCAGCCCTTGGGAGGACTGAGTTTCTCCAGCCATTCTGTAAAAATAATTTCTCTGCTCAGTTTGAAAGTCCATTACTAGAAAAACTGCCATTTATTTTGCTAGCATTCACGTATCATGGAAGAATTTCCCCTTTTTAACTATTTCTGACAGATTTCAATAGCTGTAAAAATCTGCTTTGACTTAAATGCACATAATATATTTCTCATGTTATTTTGTGCATAACTTTGTGTGACAAATAGCTGCAAATAATAGATGGGTCTGCGTACTACCACAGTGAATGTGGTATCTGAGAAATTGGTGTTGCAACTTTCTTTAGAGTACAGATACTTTAATACTTGAGTATTTCAGGATACTGTTGTCAAGGCAACACAGATCAGTGTTCCTCCTTGGGGTTTTTCCAGCAGAAAGAAACCTTTATTTATGGAAAAATTACTGATTTCCTTTTAAGTACAGTGAAACACATTTATTGTCAAACAATAATGGCAGAAAAGGCAGCCCTCACTATCACTACACCTTCCACTATGCTATTGTTTTCATAGCTTCAAGGCTTGCCTATTGAAAGATGCCCATCTGATCCTAATCCTGCAAATCTCAGTGTAGATGTGTGAGCTTCTGCATGTACTTAGCTATTTTAAAGACTCTGGCTTAAATCATTTTTGTCTAATGTGTTTTTCATACACAATATAGTTATTCCTCTAGGGCTTGATATAAAATATGTTAAATCACTGAGAAGCTTTCCATTGACTTGAGAGAACAGTGGATCATGCCTATACTCATGCATATCATTTGGGCTTATCTAAAGTGTTTCACGAAGCTCCTAAGTAGCTCCTAAGCTCCTTTTAGTTCTGCAGAAAGAAGACCACAAGGCAAAAACAGGTGAATAACTTACATGAAATCAAAGCCTGAAGATGAGAATCAGGTGTGCAGATTTTCACCAGTTTTGTTTTGTGAGGGTGTTTTTTTCTACAGTATTATTGTTTTTTGCTGTAAATGCTATGTATTTGACCTCGTGATCAAGGTATATACATCTACTACATCTACTGCCAAAGCCCACAACCATCTGGCTACTCTACCCATTTATTTTTTTAATGCTACTCGCTCGTTATTCATTAGCAAATATAAAACCATTCTGTGTTTTTTCCTGGCAATGCATGGCTTGAGTTCCTGTTCTGGTGGGCTGTTTCCTGAGCCCTGCTGAAACTTGCATGCCACCTTGTAGGCAGCGGCATAATGCCATTTTAACAGATGGCCCTGAAAAGATAAATGCCAGGGAACCAGAAGTCTCCTTTGACTTCACCCTGCGTGGTCAAGTTTTACGTATTTCAGTACAGTTAGTTATGCTGCACTTTCCTTCCCCTTATGAAAAGAGGTTGAGTATATTTAAGAGGTTGCATTTACCACGAAGGAAGCTCAGTACTTCTAGCTGCTGTTGCTTTAATGTGCCAGAATTTAAAGATGTTTAATCCGTACTGCATGTAATTCAGAGATGCTAATTAGAAATTAATAGTAGTTTAAAAACAAGAAGAGAGAGAAAAGGCTGCCGTGGTTGTATAAGGAAAGTGGATCCATATTTAAAGGCAAAGAATGTGAGCCAGAGAAGCCTGTCTGCTTGTTCAAGTGTTGATTTCAGGGCTAGATTTAGAAGCTCACGTGAAATCATTATCTTTGTCTTACAAAGATCTGTGCCATATAGGCTGTAGTTCAGCGCTGCAGTGCATTCACGTGTCTGGTCCTGCATTCTTACACCTCTTGAGGAACCACACAGAGCATCTCTTAAAACAAACATAGGTGTGTTTTAGTTCCGTTTAGAAGTGTTGAATGAAAGGCAAACAAATTCTTTGGCTGAACTGAATATTGAACAGGGCTGCTTTCTTAGCAGTATCCAGGAGTATCACAAAATGTGTCATTTACCAGGTTCTGGTTATTCAATCTGTTCCAGTAAATCAGGTCAGGGTGACTTGAAATGTTAAAGAGCTTTTATAAGGGAAGCAATGTAGAACAAAGGCTGGCATTACGGTGGGTCCAAAAGAGTTCTCTTTTGGTTGTGTGTTAAAGTGGTTATGAGGAAAATTGCTGAACAACGTATCAGCGCTCTGCTTTCATATCACCACACACCTTGTAGGCTTGGGAGAGAATTTGCACTCAACTGTGGCTCCCAGTCAGCGCTATCACCTTCCCACAGCATGGAAATGCAGCAGCAGGAGGCTGCGTAGCACATGAGAAGAAGCAGAGGCACGCAGTGCATGCCGTGTCAGTTCTGTGACTTGCTTTGTGTTTAGTTTTACTGCTCTTAAAATAAATGGGAAAACATGAATGTGTTGCCTATACATCCCCAGGTACGTGCTGAGAAAGCAGCAGCAGCATGTGCTGCCATTGTTTGCATTCGCTGCCATAGGCAGCAGGCACATACAGCAGAGCACAGGGCTTTTGATGCTGGTAAATACCTGATCAGAGGTCAGAGAGGTGGGCTTGCAGGGCCCACTGCACAGTGATGAGACGTTACAGCGTGAGTCTGAAGGTTTCTCTGAGGGTGCAGGGGGATATATGTGCAGGGAGAGCAGCACCTTCCTGCATTAACCTGAACCAGAACACAGTCTCAGCGTAACTAAATATTTCTGACAAAACTAGACTGACACCCAGGGGGGCTGCATAAATTCTTCAGAAGCTGTGAAAGTACCACTTAATAACTTCCAGAGCCAGAGAGCGCTGGTTTCACGCTCGGTGGACACCTGTCCCCGAGGGAAGAACGCTGGGAGCTCTATCAGCATTAAGCAGTGACACAGCAGCGATGAGAATCGGTCCTGCCCCTGCCTGGGCCGGGATCCTTCCCCTTTTCCTTCCCTCGCAGTGGGCTGGCTGAGCTCTGTCAGAGCGCACAGCGTGCAGCTGCTGGGGCTGGGGGCTGTCTGTGCCTCGCCTGGGGTCCTGCTGGCAGAGGTGTGGGGAGGCTGCCTGCGGCGAGGAGACATGGATTCACACTGAGCGGTTCTCAGAAGGTAAATGTCTTCGTGTGGATCTGGGTCTGAACTAGGAGGAAATAGGTTTTATTTTCGGGGAGGGGGAGGCAGCTTTGTGATGCGGCTGAATGGCTCTGTCAGTGCTGTCAGAAGAGAACGCTTGCACTGTTATTCCCGTGCTCCAGCAGGATTTCTTTTACAGGCTGGGTGTAATCTCATGTTTTACATGGAGAGTGTAGCTGAAGTATTTTTAAACTGCCAGGGATAGATGAGCACAGCACAGAGCTGTTTCTCAACGCAGCTGAGTGCAGATGCATGGAGGAACAATACATTGCTTTATGTCAGATAGTTCTTAATATAGTATGTTGGATCTTCTGATTGCTTCTGGAGGATTGCTGCGTAGCGGTGCAGTCAGTTTGTTTGCAGTTTCCCTGCCTTTGAGCTCAGAAACATGTTTTATCAGTTTATGTCGAACACTGGTGATGCTTGTTTTGTGTTTGATGTGCGTTTGTTTGTGTAGAAATAGGGAAGTGAGAAGTTTAATAATAACTCATGGATCCGGGTATGTGGTTCAGGCAGCTTGTATGTGCTTTGCAGCGTAGATTGAATTCAACCTATACCTCCCTGATGAAAAATGTGCTCGTGTATTTGCACAGAACACAACGCCGTGCACAGGGTCAGAAAGCTACAGTTAACATAATTCCAGAAGAATAACCAAAGTTGCTTGATGTAAGACTCTTTCAAACGGGATTTTGGTGGCTTTGCTTTTTGAAACTGGGAAGATCAAACTTGGCAGGAGGGAAACCTGTGCTTGGAAAAGGCTTGGAGTAGAAAGATAGCAAAAGAGATTATGTGAAGTTGATGGAGCTTTGACAGAAGTTGAGTTGCTGTGGCGTTGCCATCACAAGGCATTGACTTCCCAGCAGCAGTGTTGAAACCATCCTTCAGTCAATTCAAACATCAATAGAAAAGGGAGGGATGTTAAGAGGACGTATGAGGCGGTGAATAAGAAGAGCAAGCTGCAACAAGTAATTTGAAGAAATTAAGAAATTACCAATTAAAACTTCCTTATTGCCACAAAGGGACTTGTGAAGTCTTGCAGGTGCTTATAAAAATGATTTATTGCTTTCTTGAGTACAGTTTTGCTGACTAAGATATGCTTTGCTGAGTACAATAGCTTTTTCCTTTTTGTTTGAGTTGAACATTCTCTTGGGTGTTTTGTGCACCAGGTGTTACTGGAAGCTTTAGCAAGCTGATCAAAATCCTTAGAAAAACATTTCATTAGATTCATTTATGTGAGTATAAAGTTCCTTGCAACCAAATGCTACCTTTGTGCAATGTAACTATTGCTTGCGTTGTAGCAGCATGCAACAGGTGCTTAAGGCAGGTGGTTTTTCCCTGTTGTAGGGAGCACGTAAGATACATTGCTTTATTAATCACAGAATGGCCTGGGTTGAAAAGGACCACAATGATCATCTGGTTTTTCAACCCTCTGCTCTGTGCAGGGTTGCCAACCACCACACCAGGCTGCTCAGAGCCACATCCAGCCTGGCTTTGAGTGCCTCCAGGGATGGGGCATCCACAGCCTTCCTATTACAAAGTCACTTCAGCCGGTTTAATTTTTGCTGTTCCTGGACTGAGATCACAGTGAAAGATTTTTTTGCAGGATTGTGGTCTTTCATTTTTAAGTTCTGCTGTTGGTGGAGAGTTTGCTGCTGACCTGTAGAAGAGCAGGACAGGACATACACCTGTCCCCAGTAAAAGGCAATTGGTGGGAAGAATGCAGAAGGAGCAGGTTTGAAATTTGAGAGGTGAGGAAGAGCCTGTTGGGGCAGGTCTGCGATCGTCACACTTGTGAAACTGGCTGCAAGCGGGTATTGCACTTTGTGTCCCCTCTGTGAGGATCAGTTCTCTCTGCTTTTCTGTGTCAATGTAATTCCTTCATAAAAAATAATAAGAAAAAAAATAAAAAAGAGGGCTTTGAAGTCTGGAGAATCAACACCTGACTGTCTTTACTGAACTGGTGCTTTGGTGACCACCTGCTGCATAACATCAGCAGGGTTTAATTGCACGTGGGTGTGAGTCAAAATGTTAAGCGTTTGACTTTTACCTGTGGGATTTGGAGAGAGAGATTTGTTACATGTGTAGATAGATGGATCTGTTTCTGCAAAGTAGTTCTGTCCTGGATGAAAATTGTTATTTTCTGAGCAGTGAGGAGAGTAAGAACAGAGGCAGCAACAACTTCAAGGGTGCTGCTGAGAAGTCTGCTTGAGCTGCTGCTCATGGGACAGTTTTGGAGATGCTATGTTCAAATGAAACTTGAATGGCAGCAAATTTAGACATGCCTTTTTACTTTATGTCCTGTTCATTACAATGTTAATATGCTCTGTCATGGTTATTTTGTTTTCAGTTTTCCTGTAGTAACTGGTAACCTTGGTTTGGTAAGGGAGTAAAGGAAACAGTGTAGGGAGTAAAATTCCCATATCTTGCCTGTGACAAGCATACACTGCTGTGCTGTTCGTGTCAGCTAGGATTCAAAAGTCTGCTTGCATACTTTTCCCCAGGTAGCAGGTAACATTGCAGTTAACCTAAGATAAAACACTTTTTAATACTTTATATAGCACTACAGGGCCAGAGTGCTGGACTGGCAGTGCCACCTGGGATCAGTTGGCTACAAAAGCAGACTATAGTCCCCAAAAGAGAAAGAAATTCCTTATTACATTCGGTCCTGCTGTATTTTCCTGTTAGAATAATCAGGAAATCTACCAGGTACAAATAAGTGTATGTTGAGTGCTTTATTTCCACTTAGTTTCTTGCAGGCTACCTTTGTTTTATGTTCTCTTGTTATTTTCTACTGCTGTACTGTGTGTGACCTCATGCTCAATTTCTTTTCCCCCTCCTTTGGCCTTCCCAACTTTTATTTCTCTGTTGTTTCTGGGACACTCCCTCTGAACTGAATGCAGACATCAGAGCAGAGAGAAGGCTTGGCTGAATTGCATGCCAGAGCTTGTATGGTTCCCCAGCGACCTTCTGACAGAAAACTGGGAAGATGTTTTTGTGTTAGATTAGCAAGAAAGTCATCTACAGTTATTGGGTATATAGATAGTTTTGATCCGTGGTGAGCTGCTCCATCTCCCACTCTCAGATGCGTCATCAAGAGGAAGCGCTTTGCACTTGGCCGCAGAGCAGGCTGGCAGCAGTTTGGCTGAGCCCTGCACAGGACTGTTCCGCAGAGCCCCGGGTGCAGCCCCAGCAGCAGCTCAGGTCCTGATGCAGCTCACCTCGCCCCAGACTTTTGCCTCAGAGTTTGGACTGGCTGCTGAGCCACGAACCACATCAACAGAAGCTGGCTCCTAGCAGCAAAGCTCCCGCTGTCCTGGGGATGTTGCTGCCTTACTGAGGCAGCTGGAGGAGTAAATCTTCAGTGCAAACTGACTTAACTCTATTAGAAATGTCTCTGATGTGACCTTAGCTCTGTAAGTATTCTGCTGGTCTGGTCTGAACCTGTGCTCCCTGTGAGCAGTCTCTGTAATGGGTTCTGTCCTTATAAAGCCACTGGAATGGCTAAAAGCATCCTACTTGACCTTCTCTTTTTCAAATCAGAGCTTTTCCCTTTAAAATAAACAAGTAGAAGCTTATCACTTGGGAAAATTTCCTGCTTTGTCATGAGGACTGCAGGGTGATTGTAAAATCACAGATTTACCCTCTTGCTGTTTAAATTTACCTATGCTGTTGAAATTTCATCTTATTCTGAGGTTAAATTTGTCAAACTTTAACTTGTTGATGATGCCACAGTTGTTGTGGGTTTGTTTTCAGTGGGATCAAAAAACTCATTCTCTTTCCTGCTATTATCTCTTTTCTTTGCTTCTAATCACTTTTCCATTGTGATCAGTCACTGTTTGAAGCCTCTCTCGGAGCAGTGGTGGGTTCTGAGTCCTTCTAGTTCACAGCCCACGTTGTTCCTGTTCTGTAGCTCCACATGCCCACTTGGCAGTATTACAGTAGTGACAGTGCAGTATATGATCAGAAGCAGAACCTCTCTTCTGCTTTGCCTTCATATTCTTTGTATACAACAAATGATCAGAAGAACTGGCTGTGTCAGGAACCCTGAGAGTTTTTTCTGGGATGTTACTAGTGATGTCTTCCAGCTGCCTCCCTCGGTGGCTGTTGCCCACAGCGTGGCCTTCAATCTTCCAGGGCGCTGCTTGCTTGATTTGCAGGCGTTCTATATTGCATTAGGCTATTCAAGCATACTCGTTGGATTCAGATAGCAAAACAAGCATTGAGTCATCAGCAGATTTGCAAGGAAGGGGTTTATCTTCTTGTCTGGGCCAGCAGCAGAGGTACCTCATGCTGCGGGCAGGAGGAAGTCAGCCCCGAGGTATCTCTCCCCTGCTAACACATCCATCTGTCAGACAAATGCCTAGCTGTATATGTATCTTTTAAGACTCTCAAGTACTAATTGTTCAAGTCTCTTCATTTATAAGTGTAGACTCATAGCAAACAGCAGTTTTAAAAAATCTTCCCCAGGAAACAGTATCAAATATGAGAAACACATCTTTGGCATTGCCGAGCAGTGAGAAGACCAAGACCAGTTAGGATGCCATCAATTCCCATGCCCATTCACTACAAGGCACTACAAGTGTAAACACCTCACCAGCCATTCAACAGTTCTGCTTCTTTGCGGGATATACACATATCTTAATACCAGCCAGTACGTATATTTTCTCTGAATAGTCTCTGATTAACTGCGTGATCAGTCAATGGGGTTAGATTTCTCCGTGTATAAGTGTAACCTGGGATCCTAATGGAGATGACAGAAATTCTGGCTGTCAGTAACTTACCTGTATCTGCTATTGCTTTGCTTCTATGTACAGACCAGAGTACCCTCACAGGTCACTTTGAGCTTCTGTGGGTCCCTTTCTTAGTTGAGTGTCATCCCTTTCTTTGCAGTATCAACTTCCTGCTGTTTCTGTATAGATAAGCTCTTACTCTGGTAGTGTGTGAGCAATATGTGGATTTGCTCCATGAGGACAGGATGAATGGCTGCCAGAAGGAATATAATCTGTAGTTAAGCGTGTTTCACCTTTGCACATCACTGGATGCAGCAGGAAGGTGAGAGCTTGAGGCAGAGCTGACAGCCCAGTCACAGGTGATGGCTGGGACCTTGCTGTGAAGTAAGCCCAGTTGATACTCAGCTGCCAGGAGGACTGATTGCAGTTGTTGAGCCTGAAGGGATTTGGCCAGAAGCGTAACTCACATCTTTGCTGTGAGGAAAAGTTATGTTTTGAGCAGCTAATAATTGCATTGCTATTATTAATAACTAATGCCTATAATAACACTGTATGCTGATGAAATTAACGCTAGTATGTTGCGGAGTTTAATACTGTCCATCTGCTAAGGGATATAATAGCGTGACACTGGCAGTCACTGTTGGGATGCTGGGAAGTATTTTTGTATAAAACTCAGAAAGCAGGCCTGAATTAACAGTGGTAGCGTTCATAGCAGCAGGACAGCTGCAGTTCTGGCTTGCTCGAGAAAGCACAGCCATCAATGGAAGGCTCTGAGGGTCTTCCATGTCTCTTGCATGCAAGTTGTCACTCAGATTTAGGGTCAGGGCCTCACGCTCCATTTCCCACGTCCCCTCGTGTGCTGCTCCGCTCCGGCTGGCAGGGGCTGCTGGGGGCTGGGCTTGGGGGCAGCTGTGACATTGCTATGAAGAGAAAATCAGTAGAGATTGTGAGGTCCTTTGGAAGCAGAGGAGCTCTGCTTTTATTTTTGTATCTCAGCTCAGCAGTTTGTGACTCGCTGGACAGATAAGAGCCTGGGAAAAGCGAGTGGACAGCTTGGGCCAGGATGTTTTTAAAAGCGAATGTTGGTCTCCGTAGTGTTTGTGCTGTTCCACCCGCCTGTGAGATCACAGGAGCCTGCAGAGAAGGAAACAATGGAATTTGATATTATCCCCAACATCAAACGGGGTGAAGGGTTCTGTGACCCCTGCGAGTAATTAAAATAAAGCTTCGCGGAGAACTGGTCAGCTACTGCTGCAGTTCCTGTTGTACAATTCGTGGCATTCCTTAAGGGGTTTGAAGATGAGGCCGGGTTATTCTTTGTGCTGCTCCTTGGTCCCTAGAGGAGAGTTAAGAAATCAGGTCATCCTCCTCAAGTCATGGTGGGAATCAATTTTTGATTAGGCTTGTCAATCAAAGAGCCATTACACCTCTTTATTGTGAAAGAATAAAGAACATACTCTTTAAAGCACTCTTTAAGCTACATAGCAGGGCTTTTTGTGCTTAAATGATAATAGAAAAGCTTTCTGCACGTTTAATCGCTGCTTGTCAGGTGATTGCTGAGATATCTTTGAATGGAGAGTGAGTGAATGCAGCTGTGCAAATGTAATGCAACAAAAATGCACTTGATTGTGTCTTTTGGCCAATAAAAATGTCTGTTGGTAATTAGTTCTTCCTGTACCAGACCCACTGGCATGTGAGTGCTCCTGGTGGGATTCTTGTTATTGTCCTTTCTGGCTCTTGTTCACTGTTGTTCTGAAAAGCAGGCAGAAGTGAAGGTATGAGTAATAGGAAATCTTACGTTCTCACGTTTACTGAGGAGAAAAACGGTTGTTAAATCAGGCTAGAGCTCTGCAAGCCCCCAAAAAATAAAAGTTAGTCCTGTAGGGGAAGTAGGTGGACAGAGTTAGGCAAGGGGTGGTGTCTAAAAGCACAGTCATAGTATCATTAAGGTTGCAGAAGACCACAAAGATCATCTAGTCCAGCCATCACTCCTTTGAAGTCCCGTGGCTGTGTGTGCAGGTGCTTGTGCTGGGTTTCTGGGGCACGGCACATCAGCTTGTGTGCAGCTGAGTTCTGTGCAGTAAACTAACCGTAAGGGGCTCTAGGGTGTGGGGCCAACCACTGACGTTACTGAATGTGTATTTAGTAGCTGGATAAGACTGGGTATCTGAATACTTCATCCCCTGTAGATTCAGAAGTTTTCCCTAGTACTTGGTAACTGACTGATGAATCAGTGAATCATGCTAGTAGAAATCACTGACCAAAGCTGTGAATTAACTGCAAATTAAGGAATACAAAGATGAAAAGCCTGAGGCACTGCTGCAGTAACCACACAACATCCAAAGATCAGCAGCTTTTGCTTATGGCAATGCGGTGTTGCACTTGATTAGAACATGGGGGGTTACATCCTTCTGACCTAAAACACACACCTCAAAGGCCAGGATGGAAGAACTGAAGCTGAAGCTCTACAGATGTGAATACATGACAGTTTTTGTTGTTCGCATGCCGCAGTGCTTTCCCAATATATATGTTTTTCCTGGATCTTAACTACTGCTTTATCTGACAATATTGATGTACAGACATTTTGGCAGTTAACTGAAATTAAGAAAGGTTTTGGCCACAGTGTAGTTTCAGTTTCTTCATGCCTGGGCATTTGGATGACATCTCATGAGACATGATCTGATCTCAGATGGGTTATCTCAGGGGAGAACAGTAATAATATAACAGGACCTATGCTCTTTTCACTTTGGACTATATAGCTGCTTAGCTACGCCACTGAATACCTTTCGAGAAGCTATGAATTTTATTTCAGGAAATTCCATCTACCTACTGAAAAATTGAGCTCTGTAATGCAGCAAAGATATTCTGTAGTTGGATTAGACAAGCAAAGCCCCCAGTTCTTTTCCTATGTTTCCACATTTCAGTTGCATTTTTAAGTCATTGCCTTCCTGTTTGGAGAGGATGCTCTCCAGCAGTGATTCAGTCCTGTTAGAAATTGTTTATGTCTCATTGGCTGGGAGCAGTTCCCGGGACATCAAACTTGATGCATTCATTAAACAAAATACACTTGAAATTTCTTTTGACAAACAGATCCATTGACCTTCATTTTGCTGAAGAACTTCAGGATTGCTCAGAAGTTGGGATTATTTTACCAAATGCTGATAAAATTCCTATTCCTCTGTATATATGATATTGATTGTGCAAGGCAGAAAGTGCAGAGAAGCATATAGGCTCCTGCTGAGTGCTGAACTGTCTGAATTGGAGACTGCCTTTGTGCCTCATTCAATATCCACAGCCTTATGCTGCATATGGTTGTTTTGTGTATGTAACATCTCAGTCCACAGGGAATACCTTAAGAAACACTCAAGGTTAACTTGTTAGAAAGTCAGATTGCAATGTTTAAAGCCTTTTAGAATGCAGTACTTGTCACTATTTCAATGATGTTGGTGTGGGTTTTTTTTTTATTTTATTTTCATTTTCATTAGCATTTTGGAAAAGCCTATTGTGGACTTCACCTGCTTAGTTTCTGATGTATTGGCTGCTTTGCTCTAATAAGGAGAAGAAATCAAGATTATGTCTGTGCCTTCATTTTTCCTGTCCTTGTAGACCTGTAATCTGATCAGCCTAGCTTATTATGAGTATCAATGTATTTAAGAGACAGAATGACTCAGTGGATTGGATCTGTGTAACGGGATCTAGAGTAGTTAGCATCTTTGGGTTAATACTTCAGACAGCTCAGGCTGTCTGCACCTGCGAATCTTCTGAAGTCAGGCATTTGTGAATTAAGTTAATGGCCCCAGAAGATGCTCTGGAAAGCTCTCGCCCCATTAATGCCCATATCGTCAGTTTTGGGAAGACAGCCAAGGAATGCAGTGGCACGTTGGAAACTGTCATTTGTGGCTTAAATTCATTTGTAACAATAGAGTGATTGAGGAAAATACACGATGTCTGCAGGATGGGGAGGCAGAGGGTTTGCACAAATGTCTGACTGTAGTGCAACGTTCGTTGCTTTGGGCCTTTGAGTGGAGATTCAAGAATGTATTGGGCAAAATCAGGGAGAATAGATAGACTGGGACATGGCCTTTTACCTGGGTGTCTTTAAAGTGCAGATTACCTAAATGGGAAGGTGTGAAGAGAAAGGGCTATTCTAGTCTTGTTTCTTGTACCCTTTTTCCTCACATAGACACTGCTGCTGAGCACAGGATACTGCACAAAATAGACCTCTGGATTGAAGCAGTAAGAAAAGTGTTAGTTTCTCTTAGCTACTATCACATCATCAAGACAATATTATATTGTAATGAGTGAACTAGAGGGAAAATGACAGTGCACCAACAGATTATGAGTGCTTACAAAGCAGTGCAATGTATTGATCCCTCAATTTTCTTTTGTTTAGGCAGGTGACAAGCATTATCATCCCAGCTGTGCACGATGCAGCAGGTGCAACCAAATGTTCACAGAAGGAGAAGAAATGTATCTGCAAGGTAAGGATGTCTCTACAACAAAACTGGAAAATCAGGCTTTCTAGTTTGTCTGTGATAGACCTCACTGGTTTATAGCTATCCTGTGTAATGTGTGCACGGAGGACTGTAGCCTTTTCTTCATTACAGTGCTCTCATACTTTTTCACTTGATACTCTTTCACTGTAGTAAGTGGCCGTGATGGTGGCCTTGCTACCTGCTCTCCCAGAAGGTAGCACACAAACTGTTAAGCCACAATTATTTTTTCTGTCTTGCTGTGGTATTAAGAAATGTTGGCAGAAGTACACCTATGCAGGCCAGAAATCAAAGTGAAAGGACAACTACATATCAGGAATTTGTATATTGTATTTGTATTAGAAAACTTGCTTGATATACCTGAAAGAACTGTAAAAAAAAAAAAAAAAAGTAGGAAAGAAATGCTGAAAGTGCCACTTGAAAAACTGGAGAGATTCCTTCTGGAGGAATTCCAAAATAAGATAACATTGTTGAGAAATTCCTTTGAAGCTGACTTGTGTTACTTTATAGCTTGTCCTCCCTCGCAGTCCATCTTTCTCATCTTCACTGACCTTGTAAAGAGTCATCTGACTCCAGCTGTGCACAGAATTAGGTGTTTGGTTGTGCAGCAGTGCTTACTTGCAAAAGCAAGGAGAGGCTGAAAGAGGGTTGGATGGCAAATACTGCTTTGTGATGGCAAATTTGAAAGATTTATTTGAAAGCAGCAGCTGCAGCACCTGACAAGTTTTAATCTTAGTTTCTTCACATCACAGAATGCTAAGGTACAGACAGAGTACATGGTGAGCAGATTAATTCAGAAATTATAAAAGCAAGGCATGAACTGGTGTAAACTATTCACAATGACTGGTCATGCCCTGGTATAAATTTCTGCAGATGACAGTAAGGCTGAACATGTTGATTCTACTTAAACCAGGCTAGATTGTGTTCCAGCATACCTTAGGTATTATATGTGAGGAGAGATACCCGGCTCCTTGACCTGCCGTCCTTCTCTGCTTGGCTCTGTCCTCTCATGTGGCTGTGAGTTCATGCTCTTGATGCTCACTCTGTCTCAGAGGAGCAGTACAAGTTGAATTCCTTTATTGTATAAAACTGTTTTCTGACCAAGTGTTATTGCTGAGACTGCCCTTCCAAACCTTTCCTTGCTGGGTTCAGTGTGCTTTTAAGTGTAGGTGACCTGAAAGTCTTTCCTGAGCAAAGCTCTCAGCTGAAATGGATATGCTGACTCTGTCCAAATTGTTTCCCCTGGGGTGCAGAATAACAGCCTTCCAAGCATTTCTCTGTAATAAAAATACAGCACCACAACACTGAAGCTAGAACAAAAAGTGCACTATTGATTAAATATATGTAAATATGAAGCTTCCTTCTCATTTCTAATTGCATTCTCTACTGATCATGAAAATGCAGCGTTGGTATCGCTTTGTGTAATAGAACAGCGCGGTAGGTTTGTGGTAACTGCTTATAATAGAAATGTGCAAAACCAAACCTGCAAGAGGAAAGCAGCTTTATTCAATGTGAGTTACTGCTTTTTAGAGAACTCTGTGTTCAATTGGTAATACGTGCAAGGTAAATTGAATAAATGAGCATGTTGGTTGATGTTTGCCAAGTGAGCAAACAAACATATGTTAAGAATGGGATAAGCTACCGTTTGCTGAATTGCTTCCAGCACGAAGAAGAAGAGGGGCTGTTCAGCTCCTAACATTTTCAAATAGATCGACTCTTTTGGATGGTTAAGGTCTACAAGCTGTAGGTGGCTCAGAGTTCAGGATAGTAAAAAAAAAAAAAAATAGTTACATGTAATTTCTTAAGCCCACTCTATCTGATTTGGCTTTTAGAACTTCACATTTTTAAAACTAATTACCATTTTGTGAAAGAAAGTGGTCTTAGCTCACAGTGGTTAGCTAAGTCAAGTAAGTTATGACACAAGGACTCTCTTGCATTTCTTGTTCCCTTTGTCCAAAGGGGTCCCTAAATGCTGCCTGAAAATGCAGTGACAGCTTTTTTTTGGTTTTTTTGTTTGTTTGTTTGTTTTTGTTTTTGACAATAGGAATGGTTTAATAGAAAAGAAAGTGAGGTACAGAAGAACAGAGAACACTTTTCTCAGGGTCACACAACTGAATTTAAGAATTATACCTACACCTTCTGACTGTCACTCTGTCAGCCTTATAATAGAACTGGCTTCCTCCTGAGTGCTTGGATGTGTTTAACCCCCTAGCAAATGCACAGCCCGTGCTTCTCTCCTGATCTTGTTGGCGCTGTGGGGTCCTGGCTCAGAAGCTGCTGTTTGTTGACAGAGGCTCTCGGTGTGCTTCCTCCCGTTGTCCGATCATTCCCTGCTGCCAAATGCGCAGTTTCTTCCTTGGCTCAAACTTGAAGCCAAACTTCTCAGACTCTGATGCAGAATCACAGCGCTCTCTCCAGCCTTATGATGATGATTTTCTTGCATGCTGCTGGGAAATGAACATTCCTGCTGCTCTTTGCTTCTACACTGGGCTGTGTAAGGGCTGTTAGAGTGAACTGTCCAGAGTGCCTGATCCATCCCTCTCAGTGGTTCAGAGGGTGGGGTGTCCTCTGGCTGTGCTTGAGCTAATATTCACCAGCAGGAGACCTGGACTGCCCTTTGTTTGGTTTCTTTGTGGACGGAGTGAAAAGGTGACATTCCCTCCTGTGGACAGACGAGGGTCGCATAAGGCTTTGTGGCTGCTGGATTGAAGCCTGAATTCGGCTACAGCTGCAGTCAGTGTTAAAAATCAGCATTAGCTTCTGCTCTATTTCAGATTGGCTAAAAACCTGCCAGCAGCTTCCCAACAGTAACCATAGTTCACTCTCTGTTCCAGAGCACTGGGGAAGGGTTGGCAGTGCCCCTTCCCAGCCCGTGGGCACAGCCAGATATTTACATTTCTACTATGTGAGGAAAAATCCCATGTTTTGGAACACAGGCAGTAGAAACGTTGCCTCTTTGTGGGGGGATGTGAGACTGGAACATGCCATGTGGAAGTGCCAGTGCAGCACATGCCACTGACCTTACAGAGCAGGGCACAGAAGCAGTGTGTATGCCCGTGCCACGTACAGTACGCTGACTCTGGGAGAGGCACCTTCACATAACTTGTGCCATGTGTCATTCTGGCTTTGTTAGCTTGATGCAGCAGGTGAGATACAGCCCTGACTGCTGTGTTGAGTTTTCTATTTTGCTCCTAATTAACATTTCCCATTGCATTTTGCATAGTTGCAGGAAAGAAGTGATACGAGTAATGTTTTACAGTAACCGAGTGCAACTACTGCTCAAGGAAATCAGAGGACTTAGCAATAGTGGGCTTGCAATTTTTATGCATGGTGCAGTACATCAAGGGAATCCAGGTCAGGTTACCATGGCCCTTGGCCTCCATCCTTACCAGAAGGACCCTCCATCTTTCAGTCCCTCCAGCTGGTGCTGCCTGGCTTCCTTGCTGTTTACAGCTGTTTGAGTTTTAATTAAGAAGCTGCACTAAGTGCTTTGATGGTTCCTGCAAGAGGCTGCTGTAGGTGGGCCAAGGGTTTGGATTTTTTTTGTTTCACTTGTATTTCTCATGAGCTGGGATTGAACGTGAAGGGCTCACGTAGATCACACAGATTCACGGTCTGATTCAGCGAAGGGATTCTCTTTTCATGACTAAGATCTCGTGACCAGAAATCATCTGCTTTCCTCTAAATACAGACTTTTTCATTCTCTGTGTCCCCCAGGTTCCACTGTCTGGCATCCCGACTGTAAGCAATCCACTAAGACTGAAGATAAGCTACGGGTAAGCTAAATTAGTGGCAATAACACATTGGAAATTTTACACACCTGGTAGCTGAACGTTGTATGCAAAGTGTGACTTTTTAAATGGTTTTTGTTGCATATTTGTCACCACACTGGCAGAATAACTTTGGCAGCACTTCAGAGATGTTGGTGTGGTTTTTAGACTCATCTTCAGTTTCAGTGTTACCCTAAAGATGGTATAATTTGCTGATATACAGATATGCCATTGTCTCTAAGACAGATGGTCTTATGTGAGTTATTGTGCAGTGGAGTAAAATGTGAACAGGATGGAGTAAAATGTGAACAGGACAAGAGCTATGATGCATCTTAGTATTTTTGCACATCTGTATAACTTCTCAATAGTTGTCCCTTGTTCTTTGCAGTTATTTACAGCATTTAGCTGAGATGTACTCATTCCTTTGCCATTCAAATAAACCACAAACTAAAGAGATCCTAGTTTGAATGCCAGGAAGGGCTGGCATCCTTGGGATCACATCAGCATACTTTCTGGATCAAATCCTTTGTTGGAATAATACTGCACTCATCACTTTCTTCATGCATCAGGCAATTTTAAGCCCATATTCACTAATTTGCCTTCTGGACAGTTTACCCTCTTTGATATCTCAGTTGTGCCTTTGAACTTTGTTAATTTTTCTGAATATTAGAGACTAGGATATTAGAGACTTCATAGAAATAAAATGGCTAGAAGGTCTATCAGCCAAGGAGAATGTGAGGTGCTGGCATGGAGGCACACAGATTATCCTGTGGGTTGTGCTCCATCTGTGGGTGAGTCACAGGAAGCCTAGTCCTTTAAAATTGATTCAGATGTCCTTTTCTGTGAGTTCACTATGAATGCAGGTAACGTAATACTGTATTTCTCTTGAGGAAAGTTCTTGTTAGCATGGCCTGTACTCATAATACAGAAGCAGAACTGGCTGTATGTGACCATGTGATCCAGCAGGACCAAACATCATTATTGCAATCCACTATTTGCACGTTATCCTGTTCTGACTTCCAGTATGATGGTTGACAGCTGCTTTTCTCAGTGACCATCTTATCACAGTGTAAATCAGCTTTAGGTGTATCATTCAAGGGACAGAATTACTTTCAGAATAGATGTAGGGCTATTGTGCTTCCTGAGGAGCAGACAGATAGTTTATGCCAATGCTTAGTAGTTAGCCATATAGAGAACTCCAAAAATATTGGGTTGTTTCTTTATTACTGTTAAGTAATTGCCATAGTACTTTTTATGCTGGTTTGAATTTTCTTCCCCATTTAATAAGTTGAATGTAAGACAGTGCTTTGGCCCAGCATAAGTGTCAGAATACTTGTGCTTAGCAGTGAATGGTTGGGGTACAATAGTTCTCTTTTGCACAGACCCAAGAGCCTTGTCAAAGCACTCCTGACTACACTGCTGCCCTTATAAACCTTCTCTGATCTGACCTTATAATTCAATTGGCTTATTTCCATTTCCCATCAAAATGGCCAAAGACTTCAAATATTTTCTCCTTTTTCCCATCAGACATTCAAGCATGTGAGTCCTGTTCTCTTTCAGGTAATTTTAATTGAATTCATCCACCTGCAAGACTTTTCCTAAGTGAGTTTTTCTAGGAAATTTAAGACAAGTGAAGAGAAAAAAAAAATTAAAGGGGGAACAGAAGAGATGTCATTGCACAGCTATCCGAGGTCACCTTACTCCTGGAGATTTTCCATGCAGATGTTTAATATGTCTGTAAAGTTGGAAATTCACAGTGCTGAAGCTAGGTGGAGAGGTTGAGAATTTTTAGCTTCAACTTTACATTGCAGAGAGTCTGTTCCTATTTTGGTGCCAATTGCTTTAAAATCAATCTGAGTTCCCTTGACTGCTTGCCTTCATTTAGGTGACTTTGCCAAATGTTTCTGCTTACTCAGATAAGGGCAATGGCAAACAGGTAGGTTCAGAAACAAATGGAACTGGGAAACTGTGCTATTTTAGCACGTCACTACTCAGTTATGACCTGTGGCTTGACTCACCTTCTGTTTCTTGACTGCATACATTCTGCATACATTGACCTGATGTGAGAATCAGAATGTGATTTGTCAGTTCTTAAATACAAGATACTACATATTTCAGGGGCAGGCCTTGATTTTTCTGATGGTTCTGCCACTGACACGGCATCCTTGCTCTGGGTTTACTTTTTCCCTGTGCAGCAAAACAGAACAAAATGCCCTTTTACTGTGGAAGTCATTTTATAAGCTTTCAGCCAGTTCTGTTTTCTCTTAGGAACTGAATTGTGATATAAACTAATCAGCATTTTAGCTGGTCAGGATCTCATACTGAGTTGATTAAGGTCTTCCTCCCACTGGATTTTCTGCAGTCAAAACAAGTAGAGGATAAATCAGCTATAAGTACATAACTAGAATATACATTGCTTAGGTTCAACTATCTGCTTGTTTGTGATTCTACAGGGATCAGCAAGTAGCGGATACTATAGCACACAGATTATTATCTACTGAGTAGTTATCTGTAAGTTGTGACTTGACTGAAAAAGAGCTTAACCGATGGGCTGGGGAACTGCTTTCCTTTTCACTCTTCTTTTTCCTTTTTTCTGTTTCATGGCAGCATTCCTCATCTGAGTTCTTTTATCCAAAGAGTCTGGTTCTGCGCAGACCACGCTCTGCAGAGGTTTGCTGTTGTGTTTTCAGTGTTGATAATGGTCTTCTTTACTGAGAAGATCCTTTATCATTGTCACTTGCTGTGCTTGCCACTATTTCTGCCACACAGCTTTCCTACTATCACTTGCCACCCTGGGCACTGACTGTATTTTGCATCATGTAGTGCAGTGTTTGTTAATCCTCAATTTTGTTTAATGAAATGTTTCATTTGTGCAATCAGATGTTTTTCTTCTGAAACAAAAAATAAGAGTGCAAATGTGAAACAAAAGAAAATGATAAAAAGCATCTGAATTTGAAGGGATGGTTAAGAGTAGTAACAATAGTTACTGTTGTAACAATAGTTACTATTGTTACTACATGAACAATAGTTTGTGCATTTAGGAATTAAACAATTGCTATCAGCTACACCAGTTTTGTTTTTATGCTCACTGACCAACTACAGATGAAAACTTCAGTTGAGAAAATGTTTGCAAGATGCTGGATTTGAACATGTTGTGTGCACTGCTCAATAGCATTTGTCCATAAGCAGCAGAACATCCAATTTGATGTTAAGAGGTCCTCCCTGTCCTCTTGATTCTGAACCACCTTTCCACTTTCAAACTTCGATGAGAGTCTTCGCACTTGAGAACGCACCTAATTCCTTTTCTTCTCCTCTATAGCAACGCTTATGTATTAATTGCTATCTTCTCTATGGAGGAGCATGTGGTTATACTGCATGCAGGCATACCTGAGGAAGCTTTCACTTGATAATAAAGTAAAAATAACAATGTGGTACTGTTTCACTCGTCTTTTAGACCAGTATAGTGCCTTCTTGCAGTCAGTTTAGCATGCAGAAGTGTGAGTTTCCAGTGTTGAAATGCAGGAGTCTTAAGATTAAAAATGAATCCTATCTAATGTATCAGAAAAATAAGTAAGGAAAAATAGGAGTGGCCTCTGCCAAAATAAAGGTAAACTTTCTTGCATTGTAGACTGTAGCATAGAAGTAGCTTAGGGTCGGATTATATCTTCTTGTGTAAATTTGGTCAATATTTAATTTTCTTTAGATGTACATACTGATTATATGTAGTGTAATTCAAAGCAGATTTTGACTCGATGCAAAACCCTTCTGCACAGTAAGTGAGAGCATGCCCAATTAATACAGATTTTCTGCAGCTTTCTCCAAACCAGTGGCTCAGTCTTGTTGGCATTTGTTTACTAAAGCATATTTCAGCAGAACAGGGCGCATCCCTGGCTGGGAGATAGTTGGATCATTAGGAAGGCGTGTGCTTCAGAAATTCTGTTGGTACCAAACAGCTGGTGGGGAATAAATTAAATTACAAAACCTTATCCAGAAGCAAGAATACATGATAATCTCTTAGATCTATGGTCACCTTTAACACTGGAGACAGGAAGAAATGTTGAGCCTCAGGTGAGCCTGCTGCTAGTGAGTTCCATTGTGCGTTGTGTGTTTTATTGCTGACATGGTGGAACATTACTCTTCTGGCAAGACAGGAGAGGTGTCTGTCTACTGCAGGTCTTCAACATATGATAACCTTTTTGATAGCGCTTTGGATGGTGTATGTACCCTGGAGAAGACAATCCTCAGTGTCTTATTCAAATGAAACTTTAAGCTCTTTTAATGTTAGTTTGATGTAGTGATTATACGTCAGGCACTTCGGACTGCCGGCCCACGAAAAGTTCTGAGCTGCCAAACTTGAGTACTGGAGGTATTACTGAAATCAGGGAAGGCAGGCATTTAACTAGGAGTTTGATGCCAAAGGCAATGCCAGTAAGAAAGCAAAAGAGCATTGTGGAATATAAAAGAAATACACACTTCATGTGCAATAATTGCTGATTTTTGCCATGGGCAGCTATCTGTGGACTGAGACCTGTATTTACAGGTGTTAATCGTTTGCTAAATGTAAGCAGGAACACAGCACATTTCAATAACTTAATTATGGGGGACAATGTCTTTAAGATGAAAAATGACTTCAGTGTTTTTAGAACTGTGCTTGCTACCTATCTCAAAAAATCTTAATATTTGATATCGAAATATCTTATTAAAGATTTTTTGAGGAATTAAAACAAGAATAAGAGTGAAATCTTGTGAATTCTGCGAGGAGTTTGGCCCTGAATTCATTGTTATGCATTTCCCACTTCATTTTTTCTGCCTTCCACTTAGCTTACGTTCTGTGAAAGACTGTATTTGGTAGCAGTGTGACTTCAGTGATTGTGCTGAAAATACCTTTTCCTTTTTGGCTTTTTTTGTCTGGAAAGGAAAGAAAGAAATCGTTGTAATTGATTAAAATGCATCTGTGTGAGTTCAAACTAAACCTGTTCCACCCTTTTGTCTTTATGCACACATACTGTAAATTTTTAAGGGAGGGAAATAATGACAGGCTCCGTGCATTTGAAGGTAACACACTTGTCAGGAGTTACGCTGGCAGACAGGCACAATGAATGCTGTAGCACTGAAGTACTTTCTTGGTCTTGTTCACTGCCACAGAACATTACTGAAATCCGTGGGAAAGCAGTCTATAATGAGTCCTGGTTCCACAAACTGAGTAACTTCTGTAAAACCATGTAGCTGATGAAGCAGATGCTCACATTAGTGTTGTACTGGGACTGTCAGATTCCTTGCTGTTGCAAAGCTGTGCCTGCCAAGTAGAGCGAATTACACACTGAACTTCTTTTAGTTTACAAATATGCCTTACTTACAGTAACCTCTGAGATTTAGAGAATTTGTTTAAACTGTAATGTTCAATGTTATTAAGTGAAATCGTATTCATTCTTCTGCAGCTATTATCACCGCCTTGCATAATGAACTCTATCAAAAAACTAAGGCAGGTACTGTAGACAACGCTGACGATGCCTTTGTTAAACAATAGTGCATCTGTTTGGCCAGATGTTCTCGGGATCAGATTTGATCCGTTTGCCTGCACTTGTAAGTTTTGATAGTGCATGATTCTGAACATCTGTATTTTCAAAAGCCACAGCCACCACATTGCAGCAGTGACTGGATGATGTGAATGGCTCCAGCATAGATGCTTTTATTTTTAAAACTCACTTATTTAGATGATGCGCCATGCATGATAACATGACAAACTGAGATAAATGCAGATGAACGTGTCAAGCTTTGCAGACTAATGTTGAAGTAATGTGTTGATCAATTTGGAACTTATGCATGGGTGATACGATAACTGAGTGCTGAAATTCACCGTGAAACTAATAGGATGAGCATCGGGAGCATGAGAGTCGGGGTTACCTCTGCCAGTCTGGAAATGAAGTTGGTAAAGAACTTTTACATTGAAGACAAATGCATGAAATGAAGAACAAAAACACTGAAATAAGAGGTCTGTGATAAAACAAAGAATACAGAGAAGTCTTACAGATGTTTTAGATACCTTCTGCAGTGGTTTCTTGAATGATATATACGAATTTCAATTGATTGAATTTCTATTGTGTTTTTTTCATATACGTTCATAGACTTCCTGTATGTGCTATAGACATCCCATTTTAACTTCTACACTGGTGTTACGTGCTTTTGGGTTGGCGAGGAAAGAAAAAATAAATGACTCTTACATGGTCAAAAAATGTCAAGAAGGACCACACACTGCAAGAAAAAAAATAGTTATGGCAGTTAATAAACTCTTTCTTTATATTCCTGTGATCAGAGGTGTCATTACAAAAAGCAGTATTTCAATCCCAAAAGAAAAAGCAGCCGTGTAAAGAATGCGCCAGGTCTGTTTGCAGAAATCAGGCTACTCAAGTCGCTGTGTTGCTGGGAGTGCAGACCTGATGTCTCAGGGCTGTTGGGAGGGACCGAAACAACCCTAAATGAATGCATTCCTATTAAAGGAGGTTTCCTCTCATTTCCTTACCTGTTATCATCCAGTAATGTGTGCATAAGATGCTTGTGTGATATCTCCAATGAAGATAAAGGTTGAATCAAGGTTTGCTACAATTCCAGTTATAACCTGTGCTCTGATCTGCTCTCCTCTGCAGTTATCTTTAGGGGAAGGTGCAGATCTGTGAAGGCTCCCAGACCATATGGGAAGCAGCAGAGTAGGAAATAGCCATCTGCAGAGGCAACAGGCTGCCTTATTCAAAGAAATGGGGCCAAGTGAGGCAGCAAGGGTGAGAGTAGGTATAGAAGTCATCTTTCATGTGCTGTTTTGGGGATTATATTGTAGAATCAAGCAAGGATTCTGTTCTAGGAGGCAACAGAAGTAGCACAGAGTGCAAAGTCTGCTTGGATTCGTGTGGTCAGGTGGGAGGGTGGCATCCTGCCCTGCAGTAAGTAGATGGGAGGTTAAATTAATGTGCACAGTAAGTTACAGAAAATAGAACACTGGTTCTGAGGAGTGTCATCTCTGGCTTACGGCCATGATGATGGAATAGTGGAGAGGAGCTTGCAGTAGAAGCACAGAATGGAGCTGAAGAACGGGTGCTATGACTTGCCGATCCATCTGACAACCACTCCGGTACTTCAGGAAAGAGCACCTAAGAAATCCATCAGCAGGGTGTGGCTTCATACCGTGTCTGACTCTGTTCATTGCAGTCACTGATGTGACAAGCACAGGGGAATTTTTCTTTGCTAAAGGAGTTTCTAGCAGTTGTGCTAAGAGGTGAGGCTCAGGGATGGAGCAAGAACTGAAAAATTCTTGTTTTCTGAAGTGATTATAAAAGGGCTGGAGAGAGGCACATCCCGGAGGGTGTGCCACTGGAAGAGCTGGAGCTGCTCCTGTGTTTGTTTTCCTACAAGAGGGAAAATTCATCAGACAAAACTCCCAAACTCCTGGAGTGCGTCTGCCAAAAGTGGAAGATGACAGACAACCCCTCACAGTACCTCATGGCTGTAGCTGTGTTCCCTGTGTTGTAATGAAAACAATTGCTTTCCATAGCAACTGCAGCAACATGTTACGTGTGTCTCTGCTCAGTGGTGTGAGATGGCAGAACAAAAGGGAATGAAGTGTTTCTCAGCAACAGCCAGCTTCGGTCTTGTAACATTTCCATAAAACAAGTGGGTGGTTTGTTGTTGGTTTAGTTTTTCTTTGATTGCATCATGGGAGGAGCCAAAGGGCAGCTGAGAAATTTCTGTGCTCCCTTTTGGGATTTAGGAATTTGCAACTACAGAGGAAAAAGGAAAGAAACATGCAGAGGTCTGGCTGAGAAGGCGTTCTCAGACATGCTCCAGAGGGGATTGGTGGCTGTGTCATTCCATGGCCACATCTGTTGTCTGTTTGATCTGGATCGGCACATTTTTTGATGGAATGTGTTCAAAGCCCTTTATTCCTTTGACCATCCCTGCATGTGATGATTTCATTTCCACAAATGGAGTCAGAGGAATCCAATTTTATGTGGTCTTCAGCATTTTTAATAAGGATGAGTCCAGTAGTTTTTCCTGGGGATGGAATTAAAAGTAGAAAAGACTCAGAGGGCACTGGAGGATTTGATCAGGAAGTGTGTGCTGAGGGATGAGAAAGTTCCAGTAGAGAAATCACTAAGCCAAGCTGCTAAGCCTTCCTTCTCTGCAATCAGTGACCAAATGGTCCCTTGGTTCAGTGCCACAGTTGACAAGATTTAATTTTCAGTGACTTCAACATATCCCACTGCAGTTCTGTCATCAGAATCATCTACGATGCATTGCTTTATGATAGGAGTTCATTCTGTGCAAGAATTGTTCATCGCTCCACAAGCGGAAGTGGGACGTGTTTGGTTATCTTTGTGTGCCTGCTGCATGCTGAACGTATGAGTTCTTGCCCCAATAGCCTTTGTCAATTTTAATTAAACAAATGGTTTTCAAATCTATAAATTTTTCAGGATTCCCACAACTCAGCGCTAAGTTGCTCTCGTAAAACATCCCCAGGGGAGTCAGTGTCTGTTTAATACTACAGAAATGCTGAAAAATCCACAAAATACATGACAACTCTCACTCTGTAGAGGTGTGACTGCTCTTCTGAATTTCAGTTTGCTGGATGTTGTCATTAAACATCAGGAGTTTACAATGCAGGGAGTCAAGATGTTTCAAACAACAGGTTTAGCTCTTAGGTTGCATCTAAATTATACTGCAGATGTAGGGAACTGCTCCAAGGATTTCAGGTCCTTCTACTGAAAAAGGCTGATTTCAATTCTGTATTCATAATGGAAATCCAGTGACTGACCATCTGGAAAGCAGTAACGTGTGCTGTGCTCTCCTCAGTAATTTTGGCTGCTGAACCACTGGCTGCTGATCTCTCTTGCTGTTTGTGAACTAACCTTTTGATAAAATGACCATCCCGAGCTGTATGGTGTATGGCTCCTTGCAGTGACTCTGGCAGGTGTCATTTGGATTTGTTCATTATTGTTGTCGGTCTCTCACGCTATCATTTGGAAAACCTCCTTCACCTCTCACAGCACTCCTTCTCCTGCAGAAAAAAAAGAGTCCACTTGCCTTGTGAGATCGTGGAATTTGCCAGAATGCTTGATCTTGTGTTGATGGGGTTTGTTTTCTAAACACAGTTAATTTCAAGATGTGTGCGGATTTCTCCACTTATATCCAAAGTTACCAAATGTTAATTGCTTTAGATGGCTCTGAAAAGTTACTGTTTGTTTTTCAGCCTACCAGAACATCATCAGAAAGTATTTATTCCAGACCAGGTTCCAGTATACCTGGCTCACCGGGCCACACTATCTATGTAAGTATTCCTTCTGGTGAATAAGCTGCTGAGCCCTTGTTTGGACGTGAAATACTCCATGCTGAAATAAGTCATTTTATGCTAATTCTAATGCCTTCATCCTAGTGGTTAAATGGTTAAAGTTCTTGTTGCTGTGACAAATGTACTTTTTATTACTACAGAATTTTAACAGCAGGGCAGAGCTTCTTCAGGCCAAGCAAACATTTAGCAGATCTCTTGAAATCACTGGATGATGTGAACAGGGACAGAAGACAGATCAGTTGACTTCGTTAGACGTGTTATCTTTGCACTTCAATATGTTGTTCTTGAGAGGTCTGCTGTCAGCAGCTGCAGAACATGGGAAGAAGGGTCAGGTACACTGAAGGAAGCCTGGCTGATCCGGGTGTTTAGAAGTCAGATGTGGCTATGGGAGCAAAAGAAGGGGGAAATGGAGAGACTTAAACCAAAAAAGGATATTAACCATCCTACTGTTATTATTAGACTAACAGTGCTGAAAGTGCAAAGCTATTGATACACTGTTTTATTTGTGGTTAATTGAGATATAGACTCCTTCAGTAATCAAGTCACATCCTTCATGCAATCTTAGAATTATTAAGTTTGGAAAAGATATTCTTCTTTTCTTGGTACCTTTTGAACCCATGTGATCTAAGAAACGACACTTAGAAACGCATCAGCAGAAGATTTGCCTAAAAATTCCAAAGCAATAATTATTTTCTCCTCCTCCTACTTTTTCAGGCATTTCAGTGTTGTCAGTGCCCCTTTTTCTGGGCAGGCAGAGAAGTCTGTAAGGTCAAAAAAAAAAAAAAAAAGTCATCTACTAATTCTGTTCTAAAAAGAAAAAGTATAGAATTAAGTGTAATTGAGTGAACAAAAGAGCAGCTCAGCATTGCCAAGTTTGCTGTATTTGCATACATATAACCTACACTTCTGAGAACTCACATCCATTTAAAAGTCCTGTTTCTTGAAAGTCCGTATAACCTTTCTCAGCATGTAAAACATGCTCCAGACAGCCTGCACAAAATCCAAAGAAGTAGAAGCTAAGTAGGAAAATGTCAAGGAAGCAAGTTAGAGTGAGAGCTGAGAGATCAAAAAGTCCATTTTGAGGGGATCAAAGGCAAAGATTTGTTTGGAAAAGGAAGACTGCAGGGCATATGTTCTTTTGTGTTGCTTGTATTTCATACCGAATCACTGGTTTTGTAGATAATGCTAAGATTGTACAGGTAAAAACATAAGGTATACAGGTTTATTAGTTACATATATAATAATGCAGGAAAAAGTACCAACAATACCAAAAATTATAAATCTCAAGTTCTGAGCTTGGGTTGAGTGCTAGTTCTTCGGTACATTTCAACAACAGCCAAAAACAACTACTGTGATAAAGATGTTCACACTTACAGATGTCAAACCCCAGAGCATGCCCTGCAGAACTGCCGTCCTGCTGGTAGTACCACCTGCATAAACTTTAGCTGAGGAAACCTCACCTGTTGCTGAACAGTGGAGTCTGTGCGGCAACCTGCATGTTGGCCTACATTCACATCTGTGAAAATATGTATAGTAATTTACATTGGATTAAAAATATCCATACATTAACAGCTCATTAACAGACTGTCATAAAAAACAATTGCAAATTCGTAAACCTACCTATATTAAGGGTTAAATCGGCTTAAGATACTTTGTTATATCTGGTGAGTCAAAACTAAGCAGATTTTATGCTATGTTAAAAAGTGGATTTGCTAACAATCTCAGTCCTTGCTTGTCTGATTTATGGCATCGCATAAGAATCACCATGAGCGGTTGTTAGAAGAGCTTGGGAAGGTAAATGCACTTAAACCTAAAGGTACTAGGTGCCAGTGCTCAGAACAGAGTGGAAGGTGAGTAGAAACAGATCAGCCTTATTTCCTTGTGCAGCCTGCTATTTGTTACTGAAGTAGCTAGTAGAAGAGGTGGAAAGCAGTTCTATAACGTAGGTAGGAATTTACAGTGATTTTTTTCAGCAAGTCTTCATTTAAGTAAGGAAGGATATTAGCTACATAAACAGTAGGTAAGACCTCTTTCCAGCTCCTTCTTATGGGTGCAGCTGTCTTTTTGGATCTGATTTCCTACTTCCAGTTCTGAACTAGTTGAGAGTTCTTTGCAGCTCTAATGAAAGAATAGTCAATGTTCGTATTACATGCTATCCTTTTAGTAATTAATATGCACTTTAGTTAGAAGCTTGCATATAGATTGAGTGATGAATGCAATATAATCATTTCAGTTGGGAGGGAGTTTGATGCCTAGCCCTGACCAGTCCTGCTTGCCTTGTTATTTCCTTGTAATAAGTTGTATTTCCTCTTGTGTGCAAAGTTAGAGATTGACATTCTGTCTGTGGTCTCCTGCATGGAATCCTGTCATAATCTCTGTGATCTGCAGACATAGTTGATAATATCACACATATTACAGATGAAAAAAATAAGAACAGAGGTGAAATGACTTGCCTTAGGACACAAAATGAGTCATTTGTAGAGCTGAAGTTTCCAGCTCAGTGCAGTTGATAGGGAACTTTTGTGTTACATCTGTATATGCAGTGTTCTTTCCTTCCTAAACTCTGAAAACACTGTGTGCTCTTGGAGAGGAGGCCCGCTTGGAGAAGAACAAGAAGCAGTCACTTTGTGTGTAGGGTGCCAAAAGGGGTTTTCCATAGCAACAGTGTGATAACAAATACACAGAATCATAAATTGTGTGAAAGAAATTGCCAGTGCATTTGTGTAAGTTAATTTATGTTCTGTCTTTGACCTTCAGGCAAAAGTAGACAATGAGATCCTTGATTACAAGGATTTAGCAGCCATTCCCAAAGTCAAGGCCATTTATGACATTGAACGTCCAGACCTAATTACTTATGAGCCATTCTACACTTCCGCCTACGAGGACAGACAGGAGAGACAGAGTCTTGGAGAGGTAATGAACTGACAAGCAACCCATTCTGCTATAAGCTTTACTCAAAGCCTGCTACGCTTCTATCCTCTTCTGAAATAATTTCTAATTAACACTCCTTAGTATTGTTGCTGCTGCTGTTCAAAGTGCTTTTTGTCTGTTTGATCTGGATTAAATGGGAGCAGTCATGATGATGCCTTATGTGGGGAAACTGCATAGTTAAACACACAGATCTACTTCTTGTCTGCATTAACACCAGCTGCTGGCAGAGGAATGGGGACCAGGTTGCAGGCTGTCTGTGTGTTTGTTCTCGTAATTTGAAAGGGTGTTCTGGTCTTTGGGTCCAGAACACGAGGCAAAAGCCAGCCTAGCATTGTGCCGTGTAGCAGGCACGTTGCTGTAGAGCACAAGTGCTCACAGCAGAATATGAGGAATTACCATGATGTTCTGTGGCAGTAAAAGGATTCAAAACAGCAGGACACTTTCTCTCAGAATGAATGGAAATATATTTCTGGAGCGCACTGCCATACATACAGGGTAGAATCTGAAGTAGGTCACGATTAAGTGCTCTTCCGACTGGAAACAGCAGGTGAGTTGCAGTGTGGAAGTAGGTGCCTCACATTTTAAACCGCTGGCATTCAGTGAAGAATTCAACAAGAGAAGCACCCGTCTAGTTTATTTACTTAAACTTGTGTTTAAAGGCAGCTTTCAGGCTGCAGGGTTCCCCAGTTTTCTCAGGTGAACTTCTATAGCTGCAGTTTCTGTTTAGGTGGTTCCTATGCAGGTCATGAAGTAGGTTTTGTCAGGTGATACCAAATGGCTGTAAATCAGACTTCCAGAATGCAAATCTAAGTGGGCATGGAAGTGGATTCACGTTACAGTCTTGGTAAATTGAGCATGAAGATAAGCTGTGGAAAATGGAAGTAAAATAGATCATTCAGACAGTGGTTTGAAGTGGCTGATAATATCCTCTCTTAGCAACATGTTCTACCCACCACCAGGTGAGATTTACAGCAGGTTTTGTGCTTTGTTCTTTAATGTTTTATAGAGCTAGTATTTTAAATTATGAGTTATAAATAAATATAAGGAAACACAGGAGAGAGTTCAGCTCAGGAACAAAATAAGAGATTAAGAGATCCAATCAGCTGACGTCTGATTCACAACCACTGAGATGCACTGGTGATCCCTGCCCAGTTCCAACAGATCTCAGCCATCCCACAGAACCCGTTACAAACACCAGTCTCTTGTTACCCATGGAGAAGGAACTGATCTCACCCAGAGGAACTATTTGCTAATCCTTGAGGGGATGCTGCTCACTGATAAAGCCATATGTTGGAAACCGTCTGCCACTATGCTTATTCTGGGGAAGAGCAAAAGCCTTTGGTGTTTTCTTACGCTGTGTTATCACCAGCATTAAATCTTATTAATTTCTGGTGACTACACAAATTTTCTGAAACAAAAGGGTTCTCGCCTTCCTTTCAGAAGAGCTGGGCACTCTGCCTGATGCTACCAGTGACTGCTGTGACCTTGGGCAATTCACCTCGCCTCTTTGTACCTTTGTCCTCCCTTCCCTTTCCCTAATGAAAGCAGAAGCCCATCAGGGTGGAGTGATCCCTGTGTCTGTGTTGTCATAAATGAGTGATGCTTTAATCTTGGTATGTCATACATCAGTCACCATCATCTTCAAAAAGCAAAGGAGGTGACATGGTTAGTCGTGGCTGGGATTTGCAGACTTTCAGTCAGTTAGCCTGCAGTCTATTTGGAGAGCGTGTATATGTGATGGGGTTAAAGAAACTGTGAGCCTGAGCTTAAAGTTGTACCCTAGAAATGCCTTTCACCACAGTTAAAAACAAAACAACAAACACCAAAGCCAGGTAAGAAAGATTTGTGTGTGTAAGAGCCATTGAAGTTAACTCAGTAGTGCAGACAAACCTTAAACGCAGGGAATGAGCTACAAGGAAACTGCACTTCAGATACAGAACGTGACAAAACACTTTCTTCTCCTTTGCAATGAAAGGGAGATGCACTGAACAGTTTCTCACTGAGAATCTCTCACGATCACTTAACTACCAGTCTTGTTTTTCTGGAAGCCCGTAATGAGAAACGCTTTCACATAGCACCATCTAGTGGGAGATGGATATTTTAGCTAACAATCTTGTTCTCCAGTAATTGTGGTCTTATCTGGGTGCATAATCTCTTGCCAGATTTACTATGGCAATTAAATAATACTGAAATGTAATGTGTAAAAATAAATATTTTCAATCCTGATCTCCCAGTTTCTGATTGTCTTATGATAAAAGATACATAGCTGGTAATTGTACATAGCCTTTGTAGTTGTTTGTGCCACCAACCAATGCATGATCTTACGTTGGTTTCTGAAGATATGTCTTGCCTCGGTTTCCCTATCTGTAATAGAAGCTGTTTGTGAGTAGCGTGCATGTTTCTGACCTCTGGCTTTTGCATAGTTCCTTCAGTATACACACTTGTAATTCCTGTTGGTTCTCTGTGCATAACTATGGGTGAGCACAAAGCTCACTTAGAGAGAGATCATATCAAAGAAATGATGTCTGTGTACTGCTCTGCACAGGGGATGAAATGTAAAGCCCTGAGGAAAAACAGATTTTTGCCAGACTGTGTGTACTGGAGGGAAAATGTGCCTCATATTGGAAGTTGTTCTGTATTTCTGATGCCATGCAAAGCTTTGAGTTAAGATTATTTGCTTTTGATTTTCACATTAAAGAGCTCTTCATAACAGGCATGCTTATTAAATTAATAACCCTTTCTGATTTTGATCTCCACAGCTATTTTTTAATTGCCGCAATCATTAGATGGCTGAGAGATGTCATTGCATGATATCTGACTGAATTAATCACGCTTATAAAGATTCTCCCAGAAGCTTTGGGCGCTTCAGTGATTTATGGACCAGTTCCTGAGCAATGTGGAAAAAGCAAGCTGCAGCATTATGACGGCCTCAGTAATGCCAACAGTGCCATTTTGTACTGCTGTATAATGTCCTTCTATCTGCAGCAATGTTTGGGTTGCCATTTTCTAGCCCAAGACACGCAATGATGATTCTGTAACCTTACTTTCTTATGTTTTTGCAGTCTCCACGGACATTATCGCCTACTCCTTCTGCAGAAGTAAGTGTGGTGAAACCTCGTCTTACCATGACTAGAATTACTCGCTTCAGCAAATGCAGGCGTTGATTTTGTTACTGGCCTGATCTGTCTTTTTTGGAGGGGAGGCCATATAGAAATGTTTTTTGATCACTTGAAAGGAGGACATTAAGTCACCGCTGACAGATTGTACAAGAAATGAATCTGGTGTTCCTACCCAATTGTTGTCTGTAACACGGAGCCATTTCTCCAGCAGAGGTCACTTCTTAGACACACATCCTTCTGGTGACACCCGCAGGGTCTCAGATGGATGACTTACATTACCTGAAATGCTGCTCTAAGCATTTAAATAACACTAATGCTACTAAGACAGTTGTAGTTTTACCTTGAGGAAAACATGGCTATAGTTTGGTTTGCTTTGGTTTTGTTCTGTTCTGACCTCGGAACTGTTTTAAGTGTTACAGTAACATTAAATATCAGTACAGTCATTCGTCAGAATAGTATAGATGTATACCATTGCATGAGTGTTATCGTTTTGGGATGGGGAAGTGTTACTTGTTTGCAATATAAAAGTCACAATGACTGCTACATGTTTAAAAAAAAGCTTTAAAATTTGTTGTAATTCTTTGTGCATTCAAATTGCTCCCATCTCTTTTGTCCTGCTTTGGTTTGCTTTGTGTGTGCTTTGTCATTTTGTTTGGCTTGGGTTTGTTTTGTATTGCCTTCCAGGAAACTGAGAAAGTTAGGCTTCGCTGTACAAGAAGGGGTCTTGTTTTCAGAGGGGAGGGCATGGGACAGATCTAATCACAGACCCTTGTTGTAGCTAGTTGAGGCAAATGTAAATGAAGCCACGGATAGCTCTATGTTGCAGCTGTTCAGTTCTTGCTGGTTTCCAGCTGATCTAGTTGAGGACTAGCTCATGTATCTTGTGCCTTGTTCTGCAGGACAAGGAAGCTCTGAATGCAACTTTCCACGTTCCTATGGCTCCATAAGGGGAATCTGGGATTACAGAAAGTGTAATAGAAATTGCCCTCAGTGACAGGCAGAGTTGGAACGTTCCAAGACTGATTTCAGACGCTGGCTGTAAAAATGGATCAGAGTCTTTGGAGCAGATCGTTAGATAATAGTAATAATGAAATGGGTTGAAAGCTTAAGGAATGTATTTTTTCAGTATCTTCTGTGGATGTTTTTAGATCCGTGAAAGTTGAGCACTGCTAAAAGAAACACATAATGTGCATTTCTATTCTGTAATGAATTCCATTTTAATTGCTTCTATTCTGCAGGGTTATCAAGATGTTCGGGATCGCATGATTCACAGGTCTACCAGTCAGGGCTCTATTAATTCTCCGGTGTACAGTCGCCATAGCTACACGCCCACCATGTCACGTTCCCCTCAGCACTTCCACAGACCTGGTAAGGGCAACTGCATTTGAAGTATGTGTAAAAGTAGTGTTTATTATGTCGCTTAGTGGCACAGAGAAGCACTTGTTTCTCTTAGCAGCTGATTGAAAAGTTGTTGCGTATTTTACTATCTCCTTTTCTACCTGTGTTTTTTGTTCTTGATTGGTGCGGTGTTCCTCCCTAGGTTGATGAGTGTCTTACATCATAAGTACTGATCTTCTGCTTTTGTCTTTAATTATTTTTCACATGTATGTAAGTTTGTGAGAGCGAGCAGCTGTTTACAGCAACAAATCACAAACTTCATTCTGGGATTTGAGAAAAGCAACGTATCTTGGAAACCAAAGTTACGACTTGACAGTACAGCAGCCACTAATGTGGGATTTTTCCTTTCTAAAAAAACATTCAGTCGAAGCTTGGTGCAGCCATGGAATGTCAGACTGAACAGCAAATAACCCACGTATTCCAAATAACTTGTCATTTTCATAAACGTAGACTCATAGCGTGCATCACAGATTTCTTATTTAAAATCACAGACAATTGCAAAGCACGTTTGGAAATACTAACATTTGTAGCGATTTAGCAGTGATGTGCGAGTTCTGTGGATAGCATAGTAGTAAACATACAGGTCAGGCAGTTTCCAAGTGCGTTCAGATTTCTGCTTGTGTATATGAAAGCAATACATGAAACTGAAATGTTCATCCGCACCCAAACTGCGTAAAAATATATCTCTAAATGCAATTCATGGAGTGCTTTTCAAGACTAATTTACTCTTAATGGTAATGAATTAAATCTTTGTGACCTCTTTTTAAATTAAGTGATGTAGTCATGCAGTTCCTTCTTCTTTGATGATTGCAGATGAGCACTTGGCCTGCCAAAAGCCCATACATAATAGGAGCTGCATTTTTAAAATTAAAGATTTATTATAGAGCCACCACTGTGGAACATGAGTGCAGCAGCCATTTCCTAGTGGGGGTGGGCTGAAAGCAGCTAATTGTGTCTGTCAGTGAATGCCTTATTTAAAGCACTCAAGGGAGGTGGGACAGAAGCAAATTGTGTCTGATACTTTGTGCTGACAGCATGATTGTGTTTTAAAATGACATTACAGCTAAAACTGAAGGACATTTATTAAGTGTGAAAAAGCTGCAAACTTCTGTGTCTTGATTCTGGCAATTCCAAGGGGATTTTTCCATCTCTATTGGATCAGAGACAGTTAACAAATCCAGACCTCATTCCACATGTTACTGTGATTGAATTTCACTTTCTGTTCAATCAAGGGCCTTCCTCAGAAGGGTGCAAATGTAAAATCTTCAAAATTTCAGTCTGAGGGATGTTCTGAGAATATTTCTGTTCAAGCTGATCTCTGCTCAGATGATCTCATCTGTGGGTCACCTGCTTCTGTTTCTCCTACGATACAGACAACATCTGTAGAATTGGTTGTTTTGATCTTTGCAACCCTGCTTCAGGGTAATTATTAATATTAATTAATAGCTTTCCTGCAGTATCATTCACATTGAATAATAGCATGTGTATATTTACCACATTTCTCCTAATGGTACCTTTTGTTATTTGCAAGAGTAATTTCTCTCTGAATAAGCTCAGTGGCCCCAGAGAACTCCTGCTTGGCTTCCAGCTGCTCTTGAGAGAGAAGTGAAGCACTGTGTTGACATTGTCAGCACCAGGTTCTTCAGAATTGGAATGCTTCAAGTTTTGAAGAAGTTTGCAGCCTTTTCGTACCCTGACGCCATATCTGACGTTGGCAGCATTCTTGGAATGTCTTGAAACAATGGAAGGCAGCTTGCATGCCTCTTGACTGATGATTTTTTTGGTTAGGCTCTTTGCAAAACAGCTGCTTTCTTAACTAACTGAGCATCAATGTTTGTGATATTTGCATGATGGTAGCAGGCTACTTTCTGGTAACAAGACATAGATCATAAGCTCATTAAGCTAGTAAATAGTATGCTGAATCAGCAATGCTCTTCAAATCTGAGCATCTTTTCAACTACTTGCTGTAATTTTGTCTAAGATTTATGAACCCTTTGGTACGTCTTTTAACGTTTTTTTTTTTCCTTCCTCCTTTTCAGAATCCTAATTGTGTAATGCCTTTTTTTTTCTTCCTTTGAAGCCTCCTTCCCTGCCTTTCTCTTATTGTTTTTCTTTGTTTTCATTTTGTTCTGCCCCCCGATTCCCTGCTGCCGCAGAGCTGCTCTCTACTGGTGTGCAGCGGTTGTCATACCTGCGCACTAGCAGTCTCAGCTCCGCTCACCATGACTCCCGCCCCAACTCCCCCTTCCGACACCACTTCATCCCCCATGTCAAAGGTAAGGAGCCAGGCCTCTCCAGGGAGTACCCTCCAGGCTGGAGATTTATTAGCATTCTGTCCAAGCTAGTAAGGTGCATCTCCGTTAGGTTATCATTGGCTGTATAGCTGAGCATGCCTCGAAATGTGCCGTTACACTTAAAATTGTTAGAATAGACATAATGTCCTTTTGTGGAGGATATATGTCATTTCTAAGGGCCCTAGCTGAAGAGTCATCAAGCAAATTCCCAATTAGAAATACTGAGGGAAGCATTGTCATCTACTATTTAGATCCTAATTTAGCCTCTTTTAAATTGGTACATACGATCTCTACAGCAGCTAGCATATCAAATTAACTATTACTTCCACACTCTTAAAACATGCATTTAAAAATGCACTACAGGTAATACCTGGATGAAATCAAGGTGATCAAAAAACATGAAGAAAAATCGTATTATCAGCGATGAGGAAATTAATCATTCTTAATTTTGTTGGCAGTAACAAGTGCCCAACAAAATATAATTAAAATCTCTAGGCCTCTCCTCAAGTAGTAAGAATCAGCAAGCTCTGCTGAAGGCAGTAGAGTTGCAGAGATTTACACTATCTGAGGATCTGGTCACTTCTTGCTTTTCAATCTGTCCTTTTACAATATTTGATTTGGAGGATGGGAGTTGTTCTTTCTTTCTGTCCCTTCAAAAAGCTCATCCAGCTCAATAAGCTTTTAGTTTTACTTCTTGCTTTCTGTGAATATGGTTTTACTTCTATCAGAGCACTCCGGCTGTGCTGTTCCTTCTGCTGGGGGAGACAGTCATAGCTTATATCGCTTGGAAAAGCTCAAAAAGAGGCAATTGAGTATGTTGAGCATGGATTCTATTCTGGTACCTTTGATTAATGCAGATAATCAGAAATTGCAGTTAATCAAAGACAGTTGCAAGGAGGTTTTTTCCATGCACTTTCAGGAAATGCTAATAGATCTCAGTGTTGTCTCTCTTCAAACAATCAGATCACCATTACTAATTTTAATTTTGCATTTTCTTAGAGGATTTTCATTAATATACACTTTCAACTTCCCTATTATTTCACTACAGAAAAATAAGCCTTGCTTTGAACTTCAAAAATTGGGACCCTTAAAAATAGATACACAGCTCATTTCAGCATGCAGTTAATCCATAACCCTTGCAATTTCAACGTTTCTTTGCTGACGATCCAAATTAATACCCACATTCTTTCAAGTGGCATTTTCATTCTTTTTCTGTTGAGAAAACAGCTTCTTGAACAGATAAATCAGAACTATTGAAAATCCATGCCTATTGTTTTCATATTTCAAATACATACGTGGAGATTAGGCCTGAATCTCTTGCTGGTTGGTTTAAAAGGCCAGTTGGAATTACAAGTGCTGTAGACAAAGGAGTGGGTATGGTTCTTAGGAGATAGATGCAGTGAGTGACAGCTGTGGTCACACAGAACATTGTAAGAGTCCCTTGTGTTTCAAAGTTTTACACCCAGGTCTTAGACTTGTACAGGATTCATGCGTGATAACTAAGCAAAACTCCCAAAAGCTGAGGTTCACATCACTATGACAGTGCACAACAGCTGAGGATGTTGCCTGTGGGGCAAGCAGCAGGTAGTCACATCTTGTAATTCATGTCTCAGCTGGGAGAGTAATCTCTTAATTGTTGGTTGAGAAAAAGAAGCACTTTCTGAAAGTGACCTGGGGCACTTTGGTTTGGTTCATAGGTTAATGTGGATATTAGGTACTTGCATGGGGCTTAAAGGGAATTGGTAGGTACACAGTCCCTGCAGAATGGGTGATGTAAGGAGTGCTGCAGAAGCTTTGGAGAAGGACCATCAAATGGTTGCAAATCTCATACTGAAAGAGTTATGGCTGTTAATTTATTAGCACTGTCAGATAGGGATTTGATATTGATTTGTTCGGTATCTACATACTTGTGTAATAGAAATCTGTGATAACAGGATGTTCAGAGATACAATAAGGTCCACTGAAATTAGGTAACAATTACCATTTCTCTCACTTGTATAAGGTGAAGATAAGTAACTCTTGAAAGGTCTTTTTGTTCCCACTGCTAAAAAATGCTGAAAGGTTTAAAAAGTCAAAAGGCCTGAAGACTTTCGTAATTTTTCCAGCATCTTAAGTGTTCAATGAAGTGCTTGCAAGCCCCAAACATTCGATGAACCAATGTCTGTTGTGTTTCTTACATCAAGGCAAGCTCTGGCTTGTCTTGTGAAGGGATTACAATGGAAAATATACTCTGAAAAACCACATATATGTATATCGTACATATATGTACTCACAGTGTACATGTACTTAAAGATGAGGTTCTAGGGAGAGGTGATATTTTTGTTAAATAAACCTCTCCTGTCACAACACGTAGATGTACATGGAAGAGATAATACAGCCTGCCCCATATATCATTAGAAGATTTTGTGGGGGTCTTTTAATTTAATCATTCTTACATTTATGTAGTGTTGAGTGAAGCCCAGTTGCACATGAGCATGCACTGCTTTGTGTTCACAGACAGCTATTTGGTTATCCACTGATGGGATTGATCTGAGTTTCCCACCTGGTTCTTCATTTGCAACCCTTGTAAACCACATGTCCAAGTACCCCTCTTTTACATCTGTGTAGCAGAAAATAGAGATTGGTCTGGTACTGGCTGCACCTGGTGCAACTCTGTCCTCTTACTCAGAGGGGTTTGCCTTGGATATTGTAGATGTCAATTTTCAAAGTTTAAAGAGCTACCTCATTTTACCAGAGTGTGGCACTTCTGTCTTCTATGGAATTAGACCCTTGTGAACACATCTGAGATGAGAACTGTTGCACTGTCACGAGTTAATTAAATGTGATAGGTTTATGATGATTTAATGAAGAAATGTCATATGATCTTCTTTGCACACGGTCAGCCTTTCTCAAAGCCATTTTGTACTTTGAGCAGAAGGTAAATTTGGTGTAAATTTGTGAGAAATATTTCATAAAGCTCTAGGCTTTTTTTTGTTTGTTTGTTTCTTTGTAAGATGTTTGTTTTTTTTAGCATTTGGAGACTATGAATCATGCCAAAACTGATGTAATAAAGCAGCATGATTTCCAAACAGCATAATGATCATGGAAGGTGTATTTGTCACATTACACTTATATTATTTTGTGCCTACATGCCAGAAAATTTAGTTGACATTTAGACCAATTTGTGCGTTTACGCATAGCATAATGTGTAAGGCAGGGTAGTGTTCAGGCCTTGCAGACAAGGTCAGATCTGAAGAATTTTGAGGAGTGAAGGGGCTAAAAATGCCCAATAAGGTCTTGGTGAGAGTTTGTTGATTTAACATACACGTTGAGCAGGCTGGAAGGGAGTGTAAGATTTATCAGCCCAGACTTTATCTAAACTAATTTGGATTCTCCATTGAATTTGGACTTATCTCAATAAAGTACTGTCTTTGCTATGAAAGAATCAAAACAAGTCCATGAATGAAAGAAACCCCAACCCTACTGAAATCAGAGACAAAACTCTCATTGAGACACAGCATTTCGTCTTACATGCCTAGAATTTTTCAGAGGCATTCAAGAATATTGCAAAGGCCCCATGAGATTTCTGTGTTGAAGGAGCTCTGAGCTGGTGAGGCAGTGAAGGGCTGTTTCTGTGTTTCTCTGCTTACAGACATTCCCATAAGGAATCTCCCAACCTCCGTAGTGGATTTGGGCCTTTGTTTTCACAGGTCTCCTGCCCTGAGACAGGTCTCTGAAATCAAGTAGTGTGTGTGTGATAACTATTTCCAGTGCTTTGTGGATGCAGCTAAAAAAAATCCACCTGGAAAACAGGTTGGCTGTTCCTCAGCTTCCCAATTTGTTTGGGAAATAGAGGCTGTGCATCTGGATAAGCTGAAGAATGGCAACTTGAGGAAACCTGAAAAGGTCTTTGGCCTTCAGGTGCTGTTGAGTTTGGGTTTTTTGCTTTGTCTGTTTAGAAGCAGAGCAGTTAAACTGCAAATGGACGGAAGGCTGAGTGTTGGCTGCACACAGGCTTTTTTGGCCTGATTCTGTGAGCTTAGCTTGTGAAGTGCACAGCAGGCCTAGTGGCAAACACTTGAGAAGGCAGCAGGAGCCTGCATTATGTTGTGCTCTTTATAGGGAAGCAATTGTAAATCTTATTGCTAGGGGAACCCGCTTAACAAATTGTACTGCTGATTTTTTTCCATATCATCACAGGCATGTTTCTGTGCTGCATCATTTTCAGCTCTACACCAGTTTCCTTTGAACTTGGAAGCAATTATTCTCCTCAACACCAAACCTAATACGACACCTCATGTGCTTGGAGTCAAAAGAACACTGCCACTACACTAAAAGCATAACCAGTCATTTTTGTTCACTTCAAAACCCTTTTATGCATCTTCTGTGATCTCCTGCACAGGTTAAGACTAGTGCCAAGGTGAAGGGCTTAGCAGTCTCAGCTTTTCCCAGCTTCTCCAGCACTATCTAGGGTTCAGCAAATGCTAAAGCTGTTATATTTCTAGAAATCAGTGTAGTCTCAAACAGTGCCATTTTCATACCAAGTCTTAACATTTTTCAACTAACATTGCCGTGAAGTTCCTGCAGTTTTCTGTTCCTAAGACCCATTGTTGCTGGAACCTTAAAGCTGTTCTAAATAGACTTCTATGCAATTTGTCTTAACAAAGTTGAAAATAATTTATTTTCTGAAAAATGGATATTTGTATGCACTTAAATCTTATGGTAGTTCCATGTCATTTTTGCAGATTTGTTCTAGTAAAAAAATAAAAAAATAAAATAAGAGATCTTTTAGAAACAAAACAATTCAGATTTTGATATTTTCTTCATTTCTGAGAAGACATGGAAGAAAATGCTGTGTTTATCTGGTAGTGATTTTTATGAATAACAAGCAAACTGAAATAATTATGTTCTTGGCTATAAGCAGAAGCAGGTTCCTAAGCATGAACTGCTTTCCTAAATGATGAGTGATTTTATTGCTGCATCTGAAGCACTTAAGCCTTGTTATAAGAGTAGACTCATCAGAGAATCTAAACAGATGCACCATTCCCTCCTGCAGCAGTTGTGGTTAATGAGACTACAATCCTAGAAACTATAAAGAAGAGTCATTTTTCAGTACAAGTAGGAATCATTAGAAAGAGACAGGCTGCACAGGAACCCCAGGAAATACAAGGCAACAGAGATGTCTGTAAAGCAACACGTGCAGTATGATACCATGCTAACTGTGTGCCTTGTATTGCATGCATTGTACGTTACCAGCTCTCTCTAAACAGATTTCTGTGTACCACATATGAAATTAGCCAGCATACATTTATGGGTGTGAGCATACTTAGCTGTGTCTGGTTTAGATAAAGAGAGGGGCATAAGAAGGGTTTATTTCCGGTACTTCTAGTGTTAGTAATAGAGGGACTGTAAATGGAGCATTCCCACACTCTTATTTATACAGATCATCTTGACTACCACTTCCTAGCAGATAAAATGTGTTTGTGACTCCTCTGTTGTCACAGTCCAGAGTTCAATAAATTCTTTTTGATTTGTCTCTTTCATTGAATATACTGCTGATGGAAACAAAAAGGCAAAACGGCGTTTTGGAATTAACTTTATCTTGTGACCATCTTAGTGCTGGTGTCTTTTTCCCTATAAAACAATTATTTTTGCCAAAAGGTAGCTCGTAATTTCTCAATAGAAACAGAAGATGAGTAAAATGAGACTAGGCAAGCTCGGCCTTTCACCATTATGGCATTTCAGAGACTGGGACAAGTAGAACTCAGAATTGCCAAGTGAAAAAGGACAGGAGACTGAGATTTGGCAATATTATCTTAAGTAATCAATCAGTCATGCTACTTTTCAGAGTAGGTAAATCTAGGACTTACTACCATCTAGCCAGGAGCTCATCACCACTGCACCCAAAATAGGAAAGCTGTTGTCCACTCACATGGCTGAAAGAACGTCTTGTCTGGGGGTTGTCACGTGCAACAAGTCATTCAGAGGTAAAACATCAGAGTGGTAAACACAGAGCGTTGCAGATGGATTCTTCTGGACAAATTTTATACAGCTAAGCCTCCTGAACTGTACGTGCATGTCATTTTTAAAACACACACTGTACAGGTGGGTTATCTTGTAGGCCGGCACATCTCTCTCCGTGAGGTGCGTTAAGAGCATTTTTTCCCGCCCTTTCTGGTAGCTTTAGGATTGGCAGATGACCACTCAGGTAAAAGAGGAACAGTATAAAGAAAACTTCTGTTTTCCTTCCCTCCTAGAATATATAAAAAAGAAGCTTGTGGAGTCTGAGATTTTCGGTCCTCTAATGAAACATAGGAGACCTGGAGCTGAAAGTAGGCCTGCAAGGGTTTTTCTGTTGTGTTTTACAGCCCTCCTGGACCTGTCAGCTATTTGGCTTTGTTAGGTTTTTCAGTCCTGGTTGTGTACCTGAAAAAATGAGGGGGTTTTTTGCTCCCCTGCCTTATGCCTTTGTGGTCAGCTGCACCCATACAAACTAAGCACTCAAGTGGGAAGGTTTTGCTTTTATGGGTTTGCACTACAGTGAAGAATGGCACAAAATAAAAGGCAGCAGCATTCTTTTATGGCGCACACAGAGTCATGTGTTTGGGAATCCATCTGTGAAGTCAAGCTGCGTGTTTCTGCCATGCAGAACCCTCTCACCCTGACAGTCACGGGAGCTTTCAGGGGTACTGGATTGACGTGGATTGTAAGGACGACCACACAAATAGAAATTACATTTTTAAACATCAGATTCATATTCGCTAAGTCAACAGTCATGAAGTATTATCACTGGAGCCAAGTGTGGCATTGATAGCCTTGGGGTGGCACCTGTGGTCTGAGTGCAGCCACCAGCTGGGTTGCATTGCTTTGCACATTATTTTTCATATCATAAACTTCCTATCAGAGAGCTTAACCCAATGAAAGAATGTGTAAGGAACAGGTATGCCTTTTGGTACAGGCCAGGTGGCCTAGCAGCTATTTTCCATCTCTAGCTTATGTGCGCTTTGGTTCAGGGAGCTAGTAGCTGCCAGCATATGCTTCTCCCTGCTTGGAGTTGGTTTTGTTTTGAGTTCACATAGCAACTACTGCGCTCTGTGCCTGCAACTTTTAACTCTGAATGTCAATCTCTGTAATTAGTCATTGCCAAGTAACCTTCCATTCTTCTTTTCCACATTGCCCATCACCAGCTGCCAGCACACAGCTCCTGCCTGCATGCCGTCAGAATGAGTGCGAGCTGCTAAAACCTCAACTCCAGTCTGAACACAGATCTTTGTCTCTGCAGGAAAATGAGGGGGAAAAGAAAAGTCACCAGGGCTACCAGATTTTGTTATTGTTTGTGTTTGCATTTTTTGTTTAAACTTCCTTTTCTCCCTTGAGGTTTTGATTCCAATTGTTTTGTTTGGGTTTGATTGGGCTTGCTTTTTTAATTTAATTTGATTTTTTCTTTAATTGCTCTCCCTCTTCTCATTTTGTTTTCTCCATTCTTTCATTGGAGGCAATGAGCCGTCCAGCGGTCGGAACTCCCCTGTCCCCTATCGGCCAGACAGCCGCCCTCTCACTCCAACTTACGCTCAGGCCCCTAAACATTTCCATGTTCCAGGTAGGAGCTGGCACTGTGTGTGTCTTGGTGTCCTGTCACAGTGTAGAATGTAGCCTTTGTACCTTCTGTCTTGTCTCCATCGTTTCATGCTGTCTGCCATGGGGTGCGCACGCAGGGTTTGGGACTGCTTGCTCCCGAGCTTCATGGGAGGAGTGTTGCCTTCAGAAATGGAGGCTCATGGTGATTTTTACTACTTGTGTTGCTCAGGTGTTTTACTGTTAGAATGCCATGTCTTTTGGGGTCTGCTAATGGCCCATGAGCTGTATACAAGCCATGTAGGGATTGATTTTTCTCCCAGTTGCACGAGCATAACTCTGCTAACTTTGGAGGAATTGGTTGTGATTCACAGTAGCATGCAGAAGAGTTGACCAGTGAGCCATTACACATGAAGTCACTGGTGGGACTAGTTTCAGTCTTGAACTAAACAGTTCTATTTTAGTGTTCCCTTCTTTTTTTGTTTGTTTGGGTTTTTTTAAACCAAATGAGGATGTTTCTTCACCTGTTCCATGCAGTGGCCTGATGTCCTTGCAGAAGCACCCAGACCTGCAAGAATTAGCGTGCATGAGGAAATCTTCTCTATAAAGTGGGTTCTTTTCTAAAGTGAGAACACCTCTCTTGTGATTTGATAGGATGAGGGTGTGTGTCCTCTCCCTAGGGTTGCTGACACGCATCATCTGACTGCATCAGTGCTAGCTGAAAGCCTTAAGTTCAGTTATTCATGAGGTCCCCATCAGTCTGGTATCCCTTTGAACTGCCAGAGGCTGCTGCTCTTCCTCCTGCCCTCAGACCTGGCAGATAAACTGTGCGTGTTCCCTTTCAGTCAGTGTGACCTGGCTTGGCCAAGGTAGGCTGTGAGAAGTGCCTAAGCTAGCCTGGCTGTGTGGATGTGAGTAAGTTGAAGTGCACTTGTGTGAAGAACCCAGCTGGGTACACAGTGCCCAGTGTGGTGGGCCAGCTGTCCTCTTCAGCTTGAGCAGCCCAGGAGCTGTGTGCACAGACCCAATACAGCTGTCTGATACAGGCGTGCACTAAAGTCTTGCTGCCTGGTTCCCCTTTATCCTTTGTACCTATTTGCTGTTCAGGTAGCCTCAAAAAGATCACTAGCACAAAGTACCTCAGTGCATTTGTGTGCAAGGAATTTGCCTGTCACTTAGTCCAGGAAATAGGGTTCTGTAAAGTAGTTATACTTTTTTTTCCCCACAGATTTCTGGATTGTTTTCCTTAATGCCAGAGGTTGTCTCCTGTAGCACTTCAATGAGATCTGTGATAGACAACATGTATTTTTAAAATGTTTTCTTCTTCCTTCATGCTAATATGATGGAAAATTTTATTTTTTTCAGGCAGTATAATGTAGTAACAAAATGGGGTTTTGACTCAAATGTCTTAGTTCCCAACAGCTCATTGTTGCAGTAAGACTGACTTAGATTTTGCACTGTAGCACTGGTTTTGAATTAACTTCTGTATTTGTGACTGTGTGGAATACTTGAAGGGCTGGTTTGGATTGGGTGGGTAGTTTAGAACAATGTAGCTCCCATCTTGGTTCATTATTGTAAAAATATTTTATCTTTTAAATATGCTTTAGATTTATTACATTAGGGTTCTGGGAAGTGACTTCCTGGCTGACGCTGATAGTATGCCATGTGGTCATCCTCACATTAAAATATATCTAAGTAGAAATTACGAAGAAGTCTGTCCTTGTATTTGAGGATGAATAGTATGTCCCTTAACACCGACTCTGTGAAGTCAAGGTGGTGTTGGCTGTTCAAAACTACGCATGGAGCAGTTGTTTTGTTCTGTGGGTTTTGAAGTGAATGGCAGGCTCACTGCATTCTCCTCAATCCAACCAGTCAGCTGGAAAGAAAATTGAGCTGTTGTGACTGGAGCACAATTTTCCACAGAAGTTATTTGGGGTGCATTTCCCCAAATAGCTTGTATTTTCACCCTGGAAACGTCTTGCTTGTTTGCATTTCCAAGTGTTTGTCACACTGATAATATTTTAAATGAATTGTTCGTGGTTGGAGTGCATCCACATGTTACAGAATCAGCTCCAGCGGACTTCATACCACGCGTCTTCTACTTGTCACTCGTTCTTATGTTTTCTTTTCTTCAGGCAATCTGATTCTGTATAACACTGGCTTTTTCTTGTGCTGCATCCCTAATTTGGTCTGTCTACTGTTTTAGTCTTGGTGTTACCTTTACCAATAAGCAAAGTAGTTCTCCTATTAACACTTCTGTTTCTCCATTCCACAGATCAAGGTGTCAACATTTACAGAAAGCCGCCAATCTACAAGCAGCATGGTAAATGATCTTTCTCTTTTTGTATCGAAACTGGAGTGTCAACTAAAATACACACAGACTACTGAAAAGCGTTCAGTGTTTACTTTGAAAGCATCAAAAATTAGTAGTCCAAGCTTTAAAGAGCTTTTGTTGCATGTCCTGCTGGGTGATTATGCTTTAAAGCATGTTGTTCTATTTGGATCGTATGGTTTAAGTCTTGGCCACATTGCTATTAACAGCAAAATTGACATTAACTGTGATTGGTACCTTTTTAGCGTTGCGATGCCTTCCTGTATTTCACTTCTTTCAGTTTATGTTTTCAGAATACGGATTTTGATCATAGAAAAAGTGGATTAACATCAGTCTGTTCTTTGACAGGAACTTCATGGATTATGTTTATTTTAAGCAGACAAAGTACAGTTACTGATGTCAACGACAGCAATGATGGGGATATTACTGTCAGACTGGAATTCCAATTGTACTGTGGCTTCAAACAGAGATCTTAAATATTGAAAATGATGTAGGTGACTGACGAGGCTAGTTTGATTCTCAAGCCCTGTGAAATAGATCAGGTAGCGTGGTATATCTGCTGTTACAGTGTTTGGATTCTGAGTTGCACAACAGTATCCAACTCAGCTCTAATCTCTTCAGAGCAGATGTTGTTTTAGCAAGTCTGGAATAACAGTAATGGCAGAAGCCAACTGCTTTGCTGATCTGTAACACTTCAGAGCAAGGAACCTTTAAGTGTTTGCTATTTCCTTCAGCTGTCATTAGAAAACTTTAAGCAGGAAATTGCATGTAATGTGGTGAAAGAAAGGTGACTACCACTTAAAGACCTTTCATCCCTTTGCAGACTCTTTATCCAATGAAACTTATTTGCGGTAAATAGCAAATCAGCAGTACTACAGAGCTTAGGTGAACAGTTCGCTGAGATGGTTAAGAAAGCTCAGGGAGTCCATTCTGTAGACAGGAGTGAATATTGCTAAGAACACCACTGTAGTTTTACATCAGATTTCTTTCCTCATTCTTTTTTAAGTTTTCAAATCTTATGCTTATTTTAGAAGTCTTAACATTACTTTTGTTTGTTTTTATGGTTTTAATGTACCTTCTCATCTCCCATTAACACGTGAATGTTTAACCACTGACATCACCAATTCTAATAAGTAAGTACTCTTTGAAGTCATGCTTTTGTAAACTGATCAGCTTTCTCCTTACCTGTAATCATGTGTAGAGTTTCCCAATCACAAAATTCTCAAAATTCCCCATGCTTTCTAATATTGATTCTCCTGAAGTACCCTGAATGTGTTGGATGAGTAACAAAGTACTTCACTGCTTTAACAGATGTCTTTCTGCTTAAAAAGAAAAGGAAAAAAAGTACATTCAGAATCCTTTTGCCTTATATGATGGCTTCATATAAGAGAAAAGTGATTTGGAATAATGGTTTACAAAGAGATACTTAAGGCTGCTTTTAGTGCAAACAAAATCCTGTTGGATTTTATTCTTTTTTTTTAATGTAAAGATGTGAAAGCCATAATGCACGTCCTCCCATGCTTTTAAGGAACTTTGGCTTTGGCTGCTATCTTAAATGAATGTCCCACTGTTGATACGTGTGATTGATGAGGTACATTTCATTGGAAGTGCTGTCCCTGCCAAATTGATCTAAATGAAGTTTAGGAGTTAATAAATAAATTAGCATCTCCTTTTGCTGCTACTGCATGCTCATGATCAAGTACTTGCAGCAGGAAATATACAGCTCCTTTGTTTTTTTGTTTTGCAGCTTTTCACAGCAGCGTAGGAAATAATCAGCACCAGTAGAGTTAAAAACAATGCTGTCCCTCTTATTTAGCTATTTGCTTTCTTAACCCAGAGGGAAGACAAACCAGTGCATGCATCTGGTTTCGTTGGTGGTCTTTAAGAGATACCGCCAAAAACGGTTAGACTGAATTTTCTCACTCTTGCCTGATCATTTTAATGCTCTGAAACCCTAGTAAAACCCAAAGCTGATTTAGGGTTATCTTGGGGGCGGGTTTGTGGGATGAGAATGTTTGATTCCAATCTATTGGCAAGAGGAAAGCATCACTTCGTGTCCAATTGCAATTAGAAAGGCATAACATGAAAATGTTTGGATTTGAAACTGTCCTTCTTTTAAAGCATTAAATCTTGCCAAAATATGGAAACCCTTTATACTGTTATAGCTTATTACATGGCTAAGTTCCCTGATTGCCATCTAGATGCAGCTGCTTTGGCAGCACAGAGCAAGTCCTCCGAGGATATCATCAAGTCCTCCAAGTTCCCAGCAGCTCATGCACCAGCACCCAACGAGATACCAAAGATTGAGACGGACCACTGGCCAGGTCCTCCCTCCCTTGCAGCCATAGGTATGCAAAAAGAATAATACAAGTGATGTGGATTGAAAGGTACTGATCAGTAAAGCAGTGTCAGAAGAGGTTGTGAGTATTATGCCTGCTCCAGGTGATTGCCACAGAGTGCAGTTATTCTGGTGAGACCTCTACACGTCTGTCTTTATAACTAACTTTATAACTGTTAGTGAGTAGAGGAGCTTTGGAAGAAGGATGTTGAAAGTAATCACACAAATACTGATCCATAGAAAATTAATGTAAACTCCCATATGGTGACTTAAAAACAGTATGTTGTATCACACATGCATGACTTCTCTCAGTTATTGTCTGTGTGATCTTCTAGTCCTAAGCTAATTGTAAATATTCACAGAAAGTGTCACTGCTTCTAACCTCATGGCTGTTTTCATGCAAGAAGCAAGGACTGCAGCGGGGCAGTTAATGGACTAAAAAAGTCCCATTTTGTCACAGTTACTGTTTCCACAGACCGTATTTTTCTTTTGCTCTGCAGGTATTTTATTTTATTTAAGTCATGCTCATATTCATTTTAAAACTTTTTTTTTTTTTATTTTATT